>VDFB02025675.1:421011-494767 GCA_007258455.2 Sequoia sempervirens | reverse complement strand
TTTACTGCTCTTGGTGCTGATGATATGGATGCTTTTAAGGGATCTGATTCACCACTTTGAATGATGCCTTGTTTATTTATACTTTGAGGGTGCTTGTTATGTATCTAAGAATTTGTAGTACCATATTTCGTAACTGTTGGTTCTCCTTGCAAGGACAGTACTGTTTGTTGTGATTGTCTGCTATCTTTTTTGGTTTTCAACTTGGTTGGATAGGTTGATTCTTGGAGAAATCATTTCCTTGGTTGAAGCTGGTCTTATGCTGATTTTGATGTAGACTGTTAAGATGCTCTGTATTTGTGCTCTCTTTACCCCAAGTTAAATAAAATATGTCACTATTGTCCTAAAGAAATCTTGTTGATCATACTTTATATTTGGATTGAAACCCATTAGCGAAATAAAGTAAGCTAGCAATATAGAACTCTTCCAATGCACATCCCTTCATGTCAGTCCCTATAAGCCGTGGCATTGGAGCTTCCATTGTACATACCCTGGATGTTAAAATTGGATTCATAAATATTAAATAGGCAAATAGAATATTTGTTAGAAGTGCTAGAATGGGTTTCATTAGAAAGCACATGTTGAATTGCTGCAGATGTGCGATAAATATTCGTGTGAGTGCCAGCATGGGGTTCATTATAAAATGCATGACTGATTCTGTAGTTTCACACAGGCAAAATACATGCCATTTTCTTCAAAAGCACAATTGAAGTTACGTCAGATTTGAGTTATTGCTCTTAGGGTAATTCAAGCTCTTTTTAAAATTGTATTCATGCCTGCCTATGTATACAGCACAGAAGTTTGGAGTTATTGTGTGAAAGGGGATGCTCAAAAGCTACTGTCATATGATGTAAATTGTGAACTGGATCTCCTTATTTTCAAGACTCCTAGTATTCATTGATTTATTAGTTGGTTTGGAATAAATAAATTTATGCTTCTAATTATTTTGTAGACAACTGCTAATTCTAACACTGTTGCTTGTTACAAAATTCTATATAATAGTTTTCTATATCATTTTCATAGAATAACTTTTGGGATCCCTTTTGTTGTCTCTTTTCTTGTGGATGCTAGATTCTAGATCCAGGTTGTCAATTCTAGTTAATGAAGTATTTCATTTTTCCTAGATGGTGTTATAACATTGATGTGCTTGCCAAATAAAAGATTATCAATATTATTCTGATGAAAATGGATGGTATTGATACAGCTAAAATTATGCCTGTGGTGAAAAAACAACATTTGTTGTTGTGTACGCTTCTGATATGCAATGCTCTTGCTATGGAGGTACCTTGGACTTTTGCAGAATATTCTTAAGTTCTGTTGTTTTTGTATATCACCCACAAGACACACAAAGTGACATGCTGACAGGCCCAGTCAAGAACTGAGTTAAAAAATACACATTATGGTCTTGTTGGGCAGGCACTTCCTATTTTCTTGGATGGCTTAGTGTCACCATGGGGTGCTATTTTAATATCTGTTACTCTGATACTCTTATTTGGAGAGGTAAGGTGATTTGACTACATCATTTTCAAATTATCTTATTTTTTAATTATGCGGATTTTAATCTTGGTGCTATTTTAATATCTGTTACTCTGATACTCTTATTTGGAGAGGTAAGGTGATTTGACTACATCATTTTCAAATTATCTTATTTTTTAATTATGCGGATTTTAATCTTTTTACATTACCTTCAACAGGTTATGTGCCATTGTACTTTATTACAATGTGTAAGCATGTGAGACTAATGTCAAGTGGGTAACTTGTGATTTGTGAATAAATAGCTAAGATTTCCTTTTATTGAGCAGATTATACCTCAATCCGTTTGTTCTCGATATGGTTTAGCAGTTGGTGCTACACTGGCACCTGTGGTTTGTGTGCTTGTTTGGATCTGTTTTCCAGTTGCATGGCCAATAAGTAAGGTGTTGTGTTAATCCTTTTCTTTGTATTAGCAAAACATTTTAGCTACTCTTATTTTAACTTTTAATTGAATCAGAAACATCGACATCTAGAATTTTTTTTGTTCATTCAATGAAGTAGGTTTCTTCTCTATAAGCTAAAATGTTATTTTAAGTTCCCAAGAGTGTTTTTCTTTCACCTACTAATTTTATATTTGACAATAATGGTGTAGCTCTTGGATTTGTTGTTGGGCAAAGGACATGATGCTCTCTTTCGCAGAGCTGAGTTGAAAACATTGGTGAATTTGCATGGAAATGAGGTATTGGTCATTAACCTATAACTCATTGATTGGCATATTTCTTCCTAATTGCTTAATTTATCCATAAGATGAAAATTCGATAGTGTCTCATGTTTGTCTTGTTCAAGAAATTGAATGTATAGAAGAAGCCCACATGTAAGCAAGGTCATTGGCATGTTATCTTTTGGCTTGCTTTTTTAAATTTTTTTAATAAAACACAATGTTGCATTGTTACAATTATCAATTGCAAAATTCTTAATGGTGTTCACAATCTCTATTCTCAAAATTTATGTTGTAACTTGTAATGGAATTAAGCTTTTTTATGAAAACTCAATCCTAAACCTTAGAAAATAGTTAGGAAAAATGGTTTTGTAGTTTAATACAAAAGGACGCCTTGTAACCCAATAAGATCATTGAGTACTGTATCTCTCTTTATTTGATATCCCCTTTCTAATCTATTTAATTTTGGGTCACTTTCCTACTTTGGGTTGGATTTTGGAGTTTCGCATACTAGCATACCTTTCTTTCATTCCTTGCACTTTCTCGATCCTTTGTCTTTGATAGAATTTTGGGTTTCCATTTCCCTCATTGCAATGGTAATGGGTATGTAGTATCCCCGATCCTTGATCCCTGCCAGTATTGGTTATGTCAAAACTCCCTTGATCCTTCTTGCATTAGGTATCACCAGCTCCTAATTCCTATCCCCTTTAGCATTGGGTATCTCCAAAGTCAATCTTTGTTATCCTATTTCTCTACATATTTGGGGCCAGGGATAGTTGCATCCCATTCCTCAAATCCCTGACCTCAAACCTTCAAAGAACATAATGCCAACATACCCGATACCTTGGTTCCCCTTGCCATTGCATCCCTTAAGCGTGCGAATCCCCAAACCCTCGCAATATTGCTTCCTCTAGGCACACAAACTTCTAAACTCCTGACATCGAACCTTTGGAGTATTCTCTACTTGTCCTTCAATCATGCGTTTCTTCAAACCCTTGCCCTTTGACATGCTATTTAATTTTGGGTCACTTTCTTGATTTGGGTGGGATTTTGAAGTTTCTCATACTAGCATACCTTTCTTTCATTCCTTGCACTTGTACTTTCTTGATCCTTTGTGTTTGATAGACTTTTGGGTTTCCATTTCCCTCATTGCAATGGTAATGGGTATGTAGTATCCTCGATCCTTGATCCCCACTAGTATTGGTTATGTCAAAACTCCCTTGATCCTTCTTGCATTAGGTATCACCAGCTCCTAATTTCTATCCCCTTTAGCATTGGGTATCTCCAAAGTCAATCTTTGTTATCCTATTTCTCTACATATTTGGGGCCAAGGATAATTGCATACTTGCATCCCATTTCTCAAATCCCTGACCCTCAAAACTTTGGAGAACATAATGCTAGCATACCTGATACCTTGGTTCCCCTTACCGTTGCGTCCCTTAAGCATGAAAATCCCCAAACCCTTGCAATATTGCTTCATTTAGGCACACAAACTTCAAGATTCCTAACATTGAACCTTGGGAGTATTCTCTACTTGTCCTTCAAGCATGCGTTTCTTTAGACCCTTGCCCTTTGACTGTTGAAGTGAGCAACCAAGATCTTCTATCTGCAACACCAAATAACCTCAACAAGAAATAGAGAGAAGCAACAATGAAAGATGCTATTCCACCAAACAAGAATTACAATATGATGCAATATGATCAAGATGCTGATCAATATACTATCAAGATGCAAAATAGGCAAGAGATGCTTCGCTTAAAAAGGCAAGGTGAGAGATAGGATTAGACAAGATCATGACAAGTGTCCTAATCCTATCACATGAGACAACTAACTCAAAACTACCTAGGATAATGTAAAATCTAGATAAGACAACTAAGACTTTTAGAAGAAAGCTTATATCCTAAGTAAACTTGACATGTGAACTAAGTCCCCTAAGTCCCTAGTAAAGAATTAACTAGGTACAAGACTTTATTCACACCAACACCCCACCTTAAGTGCAACTTAGGGAGGAATAAACCAGTGCAAAAATGCAAAAGATGGCTCTCGGCAACAAGGCCTAATAACGTACCCATGTACAAAATAAACTTTCATAAGCGGAGAAAAGGAGAAAAACCTTGTGGGAGAAAACTGGAGGACTCATCAAGACCCCCAAAGGACAACTTCCTTCACCCCAAGCATCGATTGCAACTGAAGATAATGAGGCGATGCCAAAGGTTTAGTGAAGATGTCGACAACCTATTGCTTTGTAAGCAAATACTCCAAGCTAAGATCACCATCCTGGAGGAGCTGCCTGATGAAGTGCATGTAGATCTCAATATGCTTAGTACGTTGATGTTCCATGGGGTTGTGAGAGATATGGATGGCACTCTAGTTGTCACACCAAAGAGTAGTAGGCTGAGTGGAAGGAAATCCGAACTCAATCATCAACTGATGAAGCCACAAAACCTCCTGGCTAGCAAGAATTGCACCTTGATACTCAGCCTCTGTCAATGATAAGGCAATAGCAGGTCTTGTTGATCGTGTTTATGACACAACAAACATTCTAGAATAAAGTGTCAAAGACGCTATATCCCCTCTTGAAAAACTACCTCATATGCTAAGACTGCAAGTAAGATCATACGGTAATTCCAATGTTTAAGATGAGTGCGGATAAGCTTTGTGGTTTGATGTGATTTGCTGGGGGCACAATTGGGACTTAACTCTGGTAGGTTACTAAAGAAAGCGAAGACATAAATAGAACCATCATTTTTGGATTTTCTGATTTTTTTAAAAATTAAAAAGAGTAAAGGGTTTTTAGAGATCTATGCTATTCCTAAAGGAAATCAAAGAACTGACCGAGATTGAATGAAATAAATGAACAATACTACGCTTACCTTTTAGGCGACAACTACAAAGCAAATTGTAATCTTAAGGAATATTAACATGATTTTCCGCGTAATGAATAATTACCATCAAATCAAACAACAATTATTCAAACAGAAGTTAAGCATCCACGCTAAAGCTCAGTCTAACTTTGCACATTGAGTGAAAATCATCCACTCAAAGAAAAGCTGACATGAAATTGCAGGTTTTGCTATATAGTCTTCGTTATTAATCTGTCATTCTTTTAACATACATTCTAATTCAAATTTACTAAATGAGAAAGAAAATATGCGACCATGCAACCATTTGACAATCAAGGATTCAAGGCACCTCATGCATTTGAACTTTATTATCAAAATAGTGTTTCCACAACAATCTCATAAAACTCTCTCTTATTCTCTACAATCTAATTCTCTTGAATCTGCTCTAACTTCTAATGAATCTCTAATGCCTTCTAATGAATTCTAATTCTTCTAATCCTCAAATGAAAGAGAGAGGGGGGGTTTATATAGCACTTCTGAATTACAATGAATGGCCAAGATTGAAATGAGATCAATGGCCTAGATTTAACATGACTAAACCCTAATTAGGGTTTCCAAAACATCAACCAGTTAACTGGAGAGAACTTCAGACATCTGGAGTTGCATCCTTATCCACTTGTGCGGCATTGCATTCAGTGAATCTGGACACAATCGAGCTGACCTCCTCCATGGCAATGTCCAGCAGCGCATTGACGTTGTATTCCAGCAAGTCCAAGCTCTCAGCACATTCTGCAAAAGTGGCCGCCCATTCTAGTTCCTGTAGCAAGAAAGTGTTTCTGATGGTCATGAAGTTGAATACCCTGGTGAAGTTTTCTTTCATGATTGGTACGGAGATGGTGGAGAAAATTTTCTACACTTGTTCTTTTAAATTCTTTGGCCACAAGTGCTTCTTCTGGAAAATATCTTTGTCGAGCATATCTGCAGCCATCTGGTAAACTGTACTCCGAATCTCTTTTGCCTGTTCTTCAACTTTGGTGCCATCCTGCTTCACCTTTTCCAGGACTCCTTTTCGTGAAATCAGAGCATAGTACCAGCCACCGAAATCATATGCAGCTCCAGCCTCAATGATCCCGTCATCGGTCAACTTTTGCTTCGAAATGCCCCTCAATTCTCGAATACATGGGATAATCTTATTCTGAATATTTTTGAGGCCATCCCATGATTCCGCTAAGCCTGCAACTCATGACAGAAAAAAGGAAGTCTGTTCATACATACATACCAGCTTTTCCGCGAACGCCATTGCCTCTTCTTTCCTTCCATCCATCCAATCCTTAGCCTCTCTTGCTGTAGTCAACTCTTCTTCAAAATTTCTGACTGGTTCTAGTGAAGAGTTTGGAGGTAGAAGCGCTACTTGGTCACCTTCATTTAATGGCTTGGTCAAGTGCTGGATGTAATTTTTTAGGCGCTCAATCTCTTTTTTATATTCCTTTTTCTTGGCCACTTCCCTTTCCAGCCTAGACTTGATGGTGGCAACGGAATTGTCTAAGTCCTCGACTTCTTGCCCTTTCGTTGTTGGACCCATGTCAATGGTCGTGATGGCATATTCATCCGGGGCAATCTCATCTTGGAACTTATCGGCTGTAGGTACTGCAACTTGCACTGTGCGATTGCCAACCTCATCCCTTTGGATGGTATAAAATTTCTTGGCTTTCTTCCTTGTGGCAGTTTGTTCTAGCCTTGCCAAGAAATCTGTGGCATCATCTTCTTCAGGAACCTCTACTGGCACCTTTCTCTTTAATCTTTCGTTTAGCCAATCTGGGATGGTTGGCTGCTCAATTCCGTCCTCCTATTGTCCTTGGACTTCTTGAATATCCCGCACTTCTTGCTCTTCCTGAATCTCTGGTATATCATGAAGTTCTTAGATATTTGGAATTTCCTGCAGAGATGGGTCCTCTTGGATTCCTTTGAAGGCGGAAATCATTCCTTCCTCGAATTCTCCATCCATAATATCTACATCATTGTCTGATTCTAGGATCTCGGTGCCTGTAGGTGAGGGTTGAGCATCGTCCTCCAGTTTTATTGGCTCCACATCTCCGACTGGGGAAGGAATCCTGACATTCTCCAAAGACTCTTTATCCATGGCGAGTATTTCTTCTATATTTCTGGAAGTAGCCGACTAAAGAGGTCTGGATTTGTGCTTCTTCCGAGAAGGCCCTTCCTCTATCATTTTATCCTTGTCCTGTTTTGCAGATTTACCAATTTCTTTCCTCTTTCCCAAGTTGGCGGCATCTGTTGGCCCATCATCACGAGATGCACCGGCATTTGAAGAACAGGACTCTGTATCGCCCATCAATTCGTACGTGAATTGCACATTTCTCTGCCTTAGAGTTTCTACCTGCCGATCTATCCACCATTGAGAATACTTGAAAACAGGCCGCATGAATGTTGCTAGGTCACCCATCTCAGGCTCAGACCACCTCACAAGGGGGAGTGGCTCATTCTCATCGAAGCACAGCCAGAACCGGTGTCTCTCCTTAAACTGAAAATGCTGGGATTTTTTGTTTGTTTTGTATTTTTTTTTTGTGTTTTTGAGGGTTTTTTGCAATAAATGATAAATTGCGATTTTGCAAGGAATTGACTGGAAAATTTAAATAAAATAATAGATGCTTGAAAACTACAAAACAAAGGTCAAAGCTCATTGCCAGATAGTTTATTCATCATGCTGGATAGTTACAACTGTGAAAAATCAATATGCAGACAAAAAGGCAACAACTTTATTAATGAAAACCTGGTTATTGCAGCCGCCTTGAAATGAAGAAGAATAGGTACGGCCAGCTCTAGAACACGAATCTCTAGGCTCAGAAACAATGAAACAGCTCCAGGAACCCTAGGCACCAACTTTGCAAGAGACAGAAGATGAAAAGGCAAAGCGAATTCCTCTGGAGAAAAAGTACGGCCCTTGCTGGTACAGAAAAGTACGGCCCAACAGCAGCATTAAATATGGTACGGCCTCAAGTATGAAGTGCCAGATCTCTGTGAAATGATCTCTGATAAGTCGCCACCATTAACTGATGAGTAATCTCTGCAAATCCTTCCTAAATCGAATCAATAAGCTCAACTGCAACCTCTGTACGAAGTCACCAAGTTTGACAATCTTTAACTAGTATTTCACAGTCTCAGTATGCCAGATCTTGAAGAGGGAACGTTCTCCAAAATCAATGTCTGCTGAAACCCTAGGTTCGCAAAATCCAATGCTAAGAGTGAGAATAAGACAAATTGAATAATCATAACATAAGAGTTCGATTTGTCTTGGCAGTGAATATATAAACCCTTTCAAAAATTCGACCCAAGCTTCTTTTTAATAATCATTTAATTAAATGATTAAATTCGCCCTTTTCTTAACTTAGGAAAATATTAATAAATGGCGTCCCACTTTAATGAATAAATAATTATTCATTATAATAAATATTTCACTTTATTATAAAGTATTAAAAATACTTTATAATATGCAATAAATCATTAATATTTAAATATATTAATAAAGTGACTTTATAACATAAAGTCAAAATATCAATTATTTAATAATCATTAAATGCTCCATTATTTTCCATCTGACCATCAAACCGACAAACTGGGTCGACTCTGAGCTAACCAGCTGAACCAAGTGCCCTGCCCAAAATAGCAGCTTCCGCCTACCTGACTTACTATAAATAGTAAGTAACTGAAAAACCTCTCTGAAAGATTCTGCGAAGGCCCAACCTGAATCAACTAAAAGAATAATGCTCCTGAATACCGGGTAACTGCCTCAATGATCCTCTACACACCACTGTCAGCCTACGAGGATCAGAATGATAGGCTAACCTCAAATCTAGCTGCGCTGACTAGGAAGGGGACATCACATGAAATGACCTTGTAGGAGTATAATCTCGTTGTGAAGTGCTTCTCCATCATCACATGTCTCACTCTGAGTCCCAGGGTCAGTTTCCGACCTCTAGGTGTTGCTCAACTATTGCTGATGACTGACATGACACTCACTAAAATCCATACTTGACTTGCCCAAAAACTATATTTTGACATCATTTTAGCAAGGTTTAGACTCTTTAAAGCAAAATGCCTTAATGAAGCAAAAAATTTGGTTTGGATACAACAATATCATAGGATGGAGATGACTGGATGGGAATGGATGATGGAGGACTCGACAAAATGTCAACCGTTTGTATACTTGTCACTGAAGGAGTATCAAGTACGGTTGATGCTGCAAGGGCCGATGAAATGTTCATTGCAGGTATTTTAGATGTAGGAATAGGCGATGTAGGAAAAGGTGGTGGAGGAGTGTTTGGATGAGGAACATTTGGTAGAGTTGCAGTTGTTCCATCACTCACTATACTCTTGTACTTATCAAGCAACCTTTGGACTGCTTCTGGTAAGACTATCCTTTCAGCATTTCCTTCATCTTTTGACTGCATTAGGATCACATATCCTTCATTCCCTTGGTGTAGGTCGTTAAAGAACCCTTTACCACTGCTCAACATGATGTTTGGTACCTTGGACTGCCCCTCATCTTCTTCTAATAATGACTGCAACTTGAAAGTTCTTCCATCCTTCTTGAATTCAATGGTGTTCTCCTTCCCATGATATATAGCACCTCTATCATATTTCCATGGCCTGCCAAGCAGAAGATGGCATGCATCCATGGGTAGTACATCACAAACCAACTTGTCTTTATATCCTCCAATTGAAAATTCCACTGTTACCTGTTCATTCACTAGGACACTTTGCCCTTTGTTCAACCATGTGATTTTGTAAGGGTTAGTGTGGGGTTTGGTTTCCAATTTCAACTTCTTTACTACCTCCTCAGAGATGATATTATCTGTAGAACCAGAATCTACAATGACCTTGCATACCTTTCCAAATATCTTGCACCTTGCTCTAAACAAAGCTCTCCTTTGCTTGGGTTCTTCTTTGACCGGTTGCCTGATCAAAACCCTGTTAAACATCAGATTTTCTCCTACTTCTGATTCTATATGACTGATCTCAGATGCCTTAGGACTCATGATGTCCTCTTGTGCATAAGCCACTCTTTTCTCATTGCTAGAAGAGGATGCTTTCTCCGGACACCTATAAGCAGGGTGACCTAGTTGATTGCAGTGATAACATTTCATGGTGGCAAAGTAAGAGTTACTTCTGCCTGCTCCTCTTCCCCTATTTGAACCTCCTTGAGGTCCTCTTCCTCTGTTAAATCCTCCTCTTGAAGATGTTTCACCCCCATGCTCGGTGAGTTTTGATTCTCCTTGGTTTCTTTGGTCACTACCTCTTCCTTGGTAACCACCACGCTGTCCTCTTTGGTCTCTGCCTCTTCCTCTGCCCTTAGAGGACTGATCATGCTTTCTTTTGTTCCTTTCCTCAATCTTCATGGCCAACTGATAGCATTGGTGCACTGTCTTGGGACTTAGTAAAGCCATCTCTTCCTGAATGTTCCACTTCAAGCCATTAAGGTACCTGTTGTGACGTTTTTCACACATCGCCCCATTACAAATGGGGACCCCCTAATTTTGGCTTTGCTTTTTGGGTCGTTTTGTCGTTGTCTCTCTTTTCTACTGTCTGTCTTTCCGGGATTGTGCCCACCATTGAGTTTAAACTTGAAATTTTGGCCAAGTCCGAAAAATTAGGGTTTTGAATTTTCCAGCCAATTCGTGGTCAAACGAGGTGAATGAATTGAGATTTGAGATTAACATTGATGTCAGCACATTTCTGGAAGGTTCCCGCAGAAATTTCATCGAATTCTGACTACTTACTATTTTTAGTAAGTGTGCAATTACAGGCAATCCTTCAGCATTTTTGAGATTCCGACAGTCATGCTGCGTCCAGAGCACCTCAAGTTCACTGTTGGCAAGATTTGAGCAAAAACGGACGACTTGCTATTTTTAGCAGTCCAGCTTCCAGAGCAGATTCCAGGGTCTATACGTTACATTTTCTGATGCATGTCCGAAGATTCTTTCTGGGTTTTTCGAGACCTTCGCGGTGGTATGACATGCAAAGCTGGACGACAACTTTCAGCATTCGGCCTTCGGAGGCCAAAATTAAGGTTTGCATGTAGGCGTTTTCGGCGCATGTCGGCATTTTCTTTCTGGGTTTTCCAAGAGCTTCGCGACAATGTAACATGCAAATGGAGCTGACCACTTTTCGAAAACTTACTATTTTTAGCCAGTGCTTGCATGTTGGAGATTTTTCTGGGTTTTTCTGGGTTTTTCAAGATTTTTCGGGCAATATGACATGCAAGATCATCCAGCAGCCGGTCGATCACTTTTCCGGCCGCTTTCTATTTTTAGCAAGTACCACTTGGGCAGCAGCTTGGCACTTCGGAACTGCAAACTGACCAACATGCAACTGAAACGGGGTCAAACGGAGCTCATCTGAGCAACATGCACAAAATTAGGGTTTCAAAATTCAGGGCTAAAAATGAGGAGTCAGAGGTCAAAATGTTCAAAACTGATGTATCCATCATGGTCAGTATCCTTCGGATAGTCTGCTGGCAAAATTTGAAGGCAATCGGAGAACTTACTATTTTTAGTAAGGCGTTTTGGACGAGGGCTATAAATAGAAAGTTGATCTCGGCATCAGCACAATCGGGCAACTTCACCAACGAAGAGCACACTGTCCAAATTTCAAAGCAAACGGAGCAAAGGAAGTCTCAGAAACAGGCACTTACTATAAATAGTAAGTTACTTCAGAAGCAGCTATAAATGGCAGGTTGACACCAGATCTCAACAGGTACAGGTCAAGCAAGTGATGAAGATCCTATGGTTTCGAATTTCAAGGTAAACGGAGTTGCAAAGGATGAAGAATCAGGTAATTGCTATTTTTAGCAGGCATGAGCAGAGAAATTAGGGTTTCCTAAAATCAAGGGCAAAACATGACAGCCAGGCAGAAGCAACGTCCAGTCACGATCAATACCCTTCAAGCATTCAGCACGCGAAATTTGAAAACATTCTGAGCATTTACTATTTTTAGCAGGTTGCTAAAAATAGCAGAGGCATACGGGTACCGGGCACCAGCAACTCACTCATGTCACCAGGATCCGAACAAAGCAAAATCCAGCCTTTTTGGAGCTTGAAATTAGCTTGAAGTGCGAAATTGACAAACTTTCTAAAAATAGCAGATTAGGGTAAGGAGCATAAAATTCACTGAAATTGATGAATTTTCAAGTCCAGCCGGTGAGGAACGCCTTTAAAAGCTGAAGATTTGTGGAAGTTCTCTAGGCACTTGAAATTTGAAGATGGGTAAAATTCTTCTAAGTGTTGATAAATTGAAAGCTCCCATGGCAAAATGCGCCCTTGAACTTCAAGCTGGTTGAAAAATAGTCAAGGTGTTAGAAAATGGAAGTAGACCCTCCCATATGCGCCTTCAAAAAGAGAATGGGTGATGAAAATTCACTAAGGCACAAAAACTTGAAGCTTGACCCCCCCAAAAGCGCCCAAGGAGGAAGAGGTAATGAAATTTGGCTAAGTCACTTAAATTTGGAGTGGAGGCTCTCAAATGCGCCTTACTTTGGATGAAGCACATGAAATTTTTCTAAGTATAAAAAACATTAAAGTAGAAGGGGTGATTTGCGCCCTAGCTTGTGGGAGAAGGTTGGCAAAATTTCTAAGAGCTGCAAATTGAAACAAGAGGGGGTCATTTGCGCCCATGAAGACAAGGTGAGCCTAAAATGTTCTAAGGCATGAAAAGTGAAAGCATACCATGCTATTTGCGCCTTAAGGTCTAGAGGAGGCTGAAATCCTCTAAGGCTTGAAATTGAAGGTTGCATAACATATCATATGCACCCAAGTAATAAAGTGAAAGCTACTACTCTCAGAGGCGCCCCCAATTGAAACCTTGACACATGATGTGCGCCTCCCATAAGCCAAGAACTGAAAATTTTCTAAGTGCTGAAATCTGAAAGCTCCATAGCTCATATGCGCCCAGGCTTGAAGAGCAAAATTTTTATCGAATTTTCAAGATTGAAACTACATACTCCCATTTGCGCCTCAACATGGAGATTGCTTAAATGATTTTCTAAGTGTTCGGAAAGTGGTAAAAATCAGAACATATACTCCCATACGCGCCTCCTTCTGGCTGGGAGATTATTCTAAGCCCGAAAATTGAAAGTACAAGCAGTGATTTGAGCCTAACTTTGAAGAGGAACTTGAAAAATTTTCTAAGTATACAAAATTTGAAGTAGGACCCACCAAATGCGCCCAGCTCAGGAGAGGAGATGGAAAAGGTTTTTGAGTGGCAAAAAAAAAAAAAAAATGAAAGTATCACGCATGAAATGCGCCCCAAGCTGGAGGAAAGAGGTATAAATTCCACTAAGTGCTCTAAATTGGAAGTAGAAGACCCCAGATGCGCCTTAGCTGAAGAGGTGGCCTGAGAGTATTCTAAGTGTCTCAAAATGAAAACTCCTCCTCTCATTTGCGCCTTAACTGCTTGGAGTGATGGAAAAATAGTTAAGTGTAAAAAATGGGAAGCCCAGCATGCCAAATGCGCCCTTGAAGTTAAGTGTGGAGAATAAAATTTTCCAATTGCTTTAAAATGAAACCTCAGGGGTCCATATGCGCCCTTGAAGAGTAGGGGAACTTAAAATTTTTCTAAGTCATGAAATTTGAAACCTCCCCCCTCAAAATGCGCCTTGACTTGTGGGGAGCTGGAGGAAATTTGTCTAAGTATAGTAAATTGAAGGCCTACCCTCCTATATGCGCCTGAATTTTCCTGTGAAAGCTTTGAGAAATGCTAAGTGATGGGAATTAGAAGGAGCCCCTTCTATATGCGCCTAGGCTTGATGAAGGAGTTAGAAAATGTTTTGTTCAATGTGCTAAATGCGCCCAGCAAGGAGATGACTTAGAAAATTTTCTAAGTGTGAAAAATTTAAAGTAGAGAGGTTCAAATGCGCCCTTGAAGGATTGAAGTGACTTGAAAATTTCGAAGTGTATGAAAATGAAAGTCCAGACCCCCTGAATGCGCCTTAATCAAAAGGTGAAGCTGGAAATTGTTCTAAGGCAACAACAGTGGAAGTTTCACCTCTTAAAAGCGCCCTTGATTTGGAGAGGAAATTTGAAATTTTTCTAAGTGTTGAAATTTATTCCACCTCTAGAGAAATACGCCTAAGATGGTTGGGAGATTATAAAGTTTCCTGAGACATGAATAAATTGCCAGGTGAGGAGTCTGATGATGCTAGCTTCACAGGGTCAATGAGAAAGTTTAAGTCAGAGCAGGGAAATGCGCCTAGAATTGAGGAGATGGATTAAATTTGCTGAAAATTATTTTGTCTAAGGTTCAAAATTCAAAAAATTAAATGAACCCGTTCGTTAGGTACCCATGGATTCTACGCGTTCTGAAGGAAATTTTCTTCTGGGTATTGTCGATTATCGATGAGGAATGGATTTTGAGGTCTTCCACGGCTTGTCAGGGATTTCAAGGTGAAGATTTTAAATGGGCACCAGGATGATGAATTTCCTAAGGGAAATTTGAAAAAATTTCTAAGGCAAGGAATAAATGATGTTGTTGAAGATAAAATGCCTCGGCGGACGAATTTGAAAGTGATCGCCTAGATGATTTTTGATCAAATTCCTGATGAAAGCATTTTTCTCGAGCCAGAGTTGAATGAAATATCAAAGTGAAGTGCGCCAGGCAGAATGCAGGAAGGGTTGAAAATTTGGCTAAGGCATGAAGAATTTGAACGCGAAGTTGGCTAAGGAAAAACGATGAGCCCTTGAAGATCAAAGCATGAAAATCAGGTAAGTAAGGTGAATTTATATTATGATGTGTTCTAATACCCTTCTCCTTGCTTGTTTTGCAGGATGAGCGTGGAGGCCAAGTAATGAAGCACGATGATATTACAACCTTCGGAGGAAGATAAAGTTATAAGTTTCACATAAAGGAAGAGAAAGTTGCAAGAAATTGTTTAAGTGTTAACTCAAGTGACAAAGATGAAGACCCTCAAGTAGAAGAAGTCAAAGAACAACGCCAAGAAGAAGATCAAGAACAGTGTGAACGTGTTTCGAGGCTAGAATCTTCTAGAAGATGGTGGCCATTAATGGCTCATTTATTACCCCACTCTCCATTATGGCGGTTTTTAGGGCAAATCCTATTTAGGGCTGAGGTGGCACGATCTGGGCCATCCAGTCTATTGTAATCTGAGCCGTCCGTTGGACTTGGCCAGCTATATAAAGGGGGAGTCCCCCTCATTTGTACCTTCAGTAGAGCTTATTCATGAGACAGTAGAATTAGAATAGAAGTTAGAACAGAGAGACAACTTAGAAGTAGCTTAGTATAGGTTGGTAGTGTAGTTGAAGAAGGAGGAAAGTTTTCCTTTGAAAACTTTTGTAAGAGATTGTCGTGTAAAACTTTCATAATAAAAGATCTTTTCATTGATGGTGAAATTCGTCTTCGTTATGGATAGCTAGTGAGGTTTCTTCATCCCTTCTACTTCAAGTAGCGTAATTTCATTTTTATGCAAGTAGATAGTAATAATGGAATGTGGTGTTTGATCTAAGCAACTTCGTCTATCCATACCACTAGTGTATTTGCTGATGGTGAATGTGCCTTGTGTGGTCAACTGGAATATCATGTACTTAACTTCAATCACAGTTTGAATAATGGTATGCGTCGTTGTGATGGTATCTTTATGTCAAGTGGTGGTTTGAACATCTAAAGTCATCTCCCTTGAAGATTGCACCGACTCCGTGGAAGCTGTCTGATGCGAGGCAAAGCGAAGTCCGGTTAGAAGTTTGCTGAAGTTGAGCTCCATATCCCACACCCTAGAGTAGATTAGAATCTCCTTAACCTTACCCCTTTTCAATTCAGTACTTTCTGGTTAGAATAGGTAACTCGCGCTTCATAGACAAATCTTTCGAGCATTTGAATTCCTTTCTCCACTGCCGAACAATTCCGTAAGTCCCCTTGAAATACCAGCAAATCACATCGAGCCAAACTGAGCCTATTCGCACTGAAAGAACCTTGGAGTTGAACGCATGAACTTTCTTGCAATCTTAGCATGGAATACTTTGATCAAGAGAATAGGAAGTTGTGGCAAAACTTTATTCTCATTGGTGCAGTCACGAAAAACACATCAACAGTACCTAGCCACTTTTAGGCTCTCATCCTCTGTCACATTTGATCTCAAGCAAAGCTTCTGAAACTCTTCAGTATAGGTGTTGACATCTTGATCTTTCTACCTTAGACTCTGCCTCTTCTTGTGAAGTTGGATCTCATAATCATCTGGCGTATAGGCTTCCTTCACCTTAGCAACCATTCCTTTCCAAGTTGATATGGGCTGCTTGCCTTCTTTCTCCCTCTCAGTCTGAATACATTTCCACCATGTCAAGGTTGATCCTCTCAATCTTGACTTAGCAACCTTCACCTTCTGAGCTTCAGTGACTCCATCACACTCAAAGTGATTCTCCATGCCTTCTATCCAGTCCATGACTAGGTCCGGTTCCATCTTTCCACTAAAAAGCGGGATACCTTCAAGTGCTTTTCCACTCAAAGTTTTTAATGCCTTCAAGAAAGGCTCCTCCTTCAAAACAGGGTCAGGTTCAGGGGTCTTATCTTCCTCTGCAACCTCTTCTTCTTTTGGAATTCTTCCCTCAAACTGTGCACTCCTCACTGTTGCCTCAAGTTGGGCTATTCTTTCCCTCAACTGCTTCTTGTCTTTTTCTTCCTCTTCAACCATCTTAGCCAGTTCTGCATTGGTCACCATGGTGGAAGAATCACTTGACTCAATGTCTGACATGCAATATTTCTTTCCCAAATCTTTCACTGCTCTGATACCAATCTGATAGGGACAGGGTTGGATTGAGTCACTCACTGGCTCAATGCTCTAGGTCACAAATTGATAACCCCCTTGGTGTTATTTCATCCACCACTCAACCTGTAGGTCCTCTGCTATTTAGGCACCCCTAGTTCAATTGCCAACCCTGCTATCATTTCTAATTTGCTGCTACCAAGCAATTCTTGGTGCTTTTCCTCACATTCACCATCTAGCCCTTAATATGCTTAAAGACCAGTTTTCCTCCAATTGATTCCTAACCTCGTTGCAGGGGTGTGCATAGACTTTCATAGCTTCAAAGCTTTCTAGGGAGGGCTCTTGTTCAACCTCCATACACCTCTTCTCTATCGCTTTCACAAAAACCCTATTCTACGGTTTAGGAAGGGCTAGTAGCCCTTGAGCCCCATTAGGTCTCTTAGCCCGAGAAATGAGACTATAACTTCTTCTTGCTTGATGAACACCTCATACTTCCAACAAGAACCCTAGCTCAAATTCCTAGTGCTCCAAGATTTTTAGGGTTTTGGGCCTTCTCGGGCCGTACACAGGGTAAGTCAGAATTTGAGTAATTTAGGGCTTTTTTTTAAGCCACTTTCTGATGCACACAGTGAGCAGTTTGTTTCCTTCAACTTCCAAAAGAACTAGTGAAGACCCCTGACTCTTTCCAGGTCTTTGCAAGGCCTCCTTCGACTTCTACACACCCAGAGTTGCTCGAAGGTGAAACCCCTACAACGTTATTGGCTGTATTGCACTGTCTTTTCCCTAACCGGGCATAGTCTGCTCGCCTAGGAATAGACTTTTTGCGCGCTCCTTGAACTCCTACAAACCCCTACTGCTAACCTATGTACAAGGATGGGGTTTAGCCACATTCCCATTGCTTCCATACTTCTTGGTATGGTGGGAGTGCAGTCTAAACCTCCATGTTATTGAATTTACCAGTCAAGACAAAACTAAATAAAGAAGCACAAAATTTACAAAGTGGAAGAAAGCGATGGAGAAAACTATCTAATGTGCCAAAGAAATGCTTAAAAAGGTTCCTCTACATGCTATCCAACTAACAAAACACCCTGTTCAATACATCTAACCGCTGTTCCAAGAACAAAACAGGAAAAACTGTATTTTCACATCAAAAGTCACTGTCTCCTTCTATTCACATGAAAACTGCCACGCTCAAAATCATCCAACCTCTTTCAAAAGTCGAGAGATCCCTATTACAAAGCCAAAGAAACAGTTAGGTTTTCTCTCTCGAGCCTAAGAATGGCCAAAAGCTAGTTGTTGTAAAACACATTGTGTTTTGCAACTTTTGTCTAAAACTTAGGAATCAACCACAAATGGATTCCAAACTTATTCAACTCCTAACAAAGGTCCTCAACCACCAATAAGATGGTCCACAAGACCTTACCAAAGTCAACAAAAAGGATTTCAAAACAAAAACTTCAAGATAAGCTTGCACTTTGGCACTTTGGCAGGTGCTCCTGCACCATTCAGCTTGATCATATCCCACCTATCTCAGTTCAGAAGGTTGAAGCTGTGCGGACTAGATTCATTGATTTTGCAGCCAAGGAGAAGGAGAATGGAAACGCCTTTCTGGATGATGACCTTCTAGATGATTGATAGCGGGCATTGATTGCCTTTGCTATTTTGGGAGTGAGTGGGACTCCTTTGACTCATTTATTGTACCACTCCTCATTCTGGCAGTTTTAAGGGTTAGGGCTGAGGTGGCACAATCTAGGCCATCCATCTGATTGTAATCTGAGCCATCCATTGGACTTGGCTAGCTATAAAAGGGGCATCCCCCCTCATTTGTACATGATTAGACTAAAGAGTAGACATTCTGATAGAGCATAGAGAGACAGTTTAGAGTTAGCATTAGTTTGTCAGCATAGTTGAAGAAGGAAAGTTTTTCCTTTAGGAACTTTCTAAGAAATTGTCATGAACACTCTCTCAATAAAAAGAGTTTTCATTAATGATGATCTCATCTTTTGTTGTGAGTAGCTAGCGAGATTTCTTCGTACTTCTACTTCAAATAGGACTTAAAGTAGAGCAATTTTCATTTTCATGCACGTAGTTAGTTGTGGATTGTGGTGTTTGATCAAAGCAACTTCGTTTAATCCATACCACTAGCGAACTTGCTGATGGTAAGTTTGCCTTGTGTGGTCGACTGGAATACTTTTTTAAAATTAACTTCGGTTATGATTCACGTTTTGGCATGCATTGTTGTGATGGTGTCTGTCATGTTCCCCAAAATGGTGGCACTGAGATATAAAGTATCGATGAGAAAATAAGTAAATAAAACTTATATAAGGTTGTTGGCAATATAATCATAATTATAATTATCTAAAAATAATGTTATCTAAACAACTATCACAATAAAGTAATATCAAAATACAATAAACATCAAAATATAATACGAGTAATTGTGATGATAATAATCATAACAATAATTATGATTATCATAATATTATAAATATAATATTAATAATAATTTAATTATCTAAATCATGATTATCATAGATAAATATTAAATCACAATTTTAATGACTCGTATATATAAGAAAATTATAAGCATTATAAAAGGAAATCAGAGATAATAAATGAATATACCTTATAACACAAAGTATAACCATATTAAATATCGAACCTTTCCCTAAACCTTCAATCATCGCATCTCTTGGGAAGAAGGTATATTTATAGAGATGGATTTATACTAAAAAAGAAAGACATCGCGGTAGCAGGAGAGGATTACGATAGAAAATATATATAAAACAAAGAAGTCACCAGAGCATCTAATTTTACCATAGAGAAATAATAAAGAATAATATGAGGGAACTAATGGTAAAATAATGAGCAAGCGACGAGAAATTATGAAAACGTCTGTATGTAGATTAATAGGAAACATAGGATTTCCGTATTCTCCAAATACAGACTGATGAAGAAGATATCACATTGGAATGGTTCATAGTATTTAATAACCACCGCATGACATTTACAAGAAGACGCGATTTCTAGGGAAGACATTAATCTTAAAGAGCTATCGGGTCTTGAGAGCGGCAGGTGAGATGAGATAAGAGGACATCTTTGTAGTCAACTGGAATTGATATCGGCACTTTCACCACCATCGTTTCTACATTGAATTGGAGATTCCGTAAGCTATGCTTCCAGTATACTCACAGGGTTGATTGGGAAGACATAGTCAAGATGGCCATATGATTATTCTTTAATTTGGGACGAATGTGTAGTAGTGTGACTAAAGCCGTCAGTGATATTTAGATATTTAATTGGGGAAGATTACTTTGATGCCACACTTGGAGACTCTCGTAGTCACTTATATGCTTGAATACTATCGTCACCTTACATACGCCTACAAAAGTCAAATAAGGGAGTTTCCAATTCTTGACAGTATTCTCTGGGGCGAAACATATCTTTACACAATTCGTGAGTTTCTAAAGAAGCAGCCAACAGGGTCGATGCCTCTTCTCAGCAATTCGCAAGTATTTGGATTTTTCCTTAAGGAAGAACTCGTCCAGAATGAAGACAAATAATAATAAGGGAAGTAATATAATTAATCTAATTACATCTACACACACACATATATATATATATAAATAGACATAAGTTGATATCAACTAGAAAATTATATAAACATGCCATAATGATGCTCATAGCAATTATTAATCTCTATCATCATTACTCATTTGATCTAACCTTTTTAGTCCCTTTAAGCTAATCTTTGTATATTAGGAGGAGATCAAGTAGGGGAATTGGAATTCTAGGGACATCTATTAGAGGATGGAGCGATTTGCTACTTTGATATATCAATCGGGTCAGAGGTATCCACAACGTTATCTAATTATGAGGGAAAATTTTGAGGGAGTCGCAAAAAGGGTCATTACAAGTGGTGTCAGAGCATCGGTCCTGCCATCCTGTGAAAATGGTGTATGCAAACTTACCAAGACAAAGGTATATTCTATAAACATTAAGAAACAATCTGACTCATGCAGATCAGGTATGGTTGTGACAATTGAATATAATTTATCTTCTAGTAAGATATATGCAAATTACGAGATTTAAATAAGAACAATGATATTGTTTTGACAATAAATAAATAAATAGGGAGTTTAAATTGGTGATGAATAGGCATATCTAAATATCACTGGTAAATATACCTAAATATATAATGATTGATGAAGTATATAATAGGCGATTAATAAATACAATTTATGCATAATAATATCTATCTAATTGATGTAATTTATTACAGTCATTTTGGGAATGCATTGCTAATATGTTATTTTGAATTGAACAACTAATGGTGTTATGATAATCTACCATTCTATTTCAACATAGCATAAGAAAGTGGCATCGTTGGATGGGGGTTTCTACAAATCAAAGCGGTAAGCTTTAGGTGCGTTTTTTTCATAGCCCTAAATCAACAATCCTAAATACCTTTATATAGTTGGAGAATAATATTTGTTAAACATGTTTTAATGATTGATATATTTATAGCATAACGGACTAGTGCATATACATTCATATGATAAATAAATTATTAATATCTTAATGAATTCATGAATCCTCATAGCATGTTGTAATTGTAACTTGTTAATATGATAATCATTAGATACAATTGTTTGTTGAGGGATGGACCTAATAGGTTCAGCAGACACTAGAGTCCCTTCACAGTAGACCACCCTCGTTGATGACTGCAGGTCTGCCAATGAGGGCCGAGGGGGTCATTTCCACGGGTGTTGGTTGGCTGCTCTTGGGCTAAGAAAGGAGTACTCTAAGGGCCTCCTATGGGAATCCTTCCTCCAAACTATCGCATGGACTGTGTGTCTACCCATTACCAAATTATCATTTTATTTCAATCCAATCACAAGGGAGGAGGTTTGGGCGCCCATGAAGGAGAGCAGGTACTAGGATCTCTTCGAGGTACACTACCCACTTGGATGACTGCGGTCTGCCCATGTGGGCTGAGGGGGTCAGTACAACGGTTGTTGTTGACTACCTTCGGGCTGAGAAGAGAGGCGCTAAGGGCATCCTTGTGCGTGGTCCACTCTTACCTCTTTTGAATTGGATGAGCGAAGATAACTTGGGGTGTTTTAATATCTATTTAGAAATTTACAAATTGAATGCTTCGTAACATATGTTCATGTGAATGCTTGTGCATTATATGTATTCGCGTGTCTGCTTCATGTTTATGTGTATACTCGATGACCTTGGGAAGGAGGATGGGTCCACGGTGTAGTATGGGATACACCAAGTCCACCTTCTCGATTATCTGACAACATACTTCATTCAAGTGTATTTGTAATTGATTGTACACCCTATAACCATGATTGAATTTGTATTTGAGTGTATACTTTATGACTTATGGTTGAATTTGCAATTGGGTGTATACCCTATGACTGCATTTGTATTTGAGTGTATATTCTATGATTGAGTTGACTTATGACTATATTTGAGTGTATATGATCTTATATTCACATTTGGATGCACATTTGAAATGTATTTGTATGCAAGTGTATACTGTCTGCCTTTGTATACTCCGTGACTTTGAATTCAAGTGCGCTCTTCATGACTGATGTACACGACTATTCTTAAGTGTGTGTTGTATGTAATTGTTTTAGTTGTTGAGTGCATCGATATTGCTTAGGATTTACGCATTGCATACCTTGACTGAGTTTATGTGCTCTACGTATAGTTACATGATTTATATGCTTTTTGCGTAATTTATTGCTCGTTGCTTCTGTGTAAATTTGACTCATATTGAGTGTCTTATTCCATGTATTTATTTCTTGTATTTCATGTGTAATTTGTGATTATGCTCTTACATGTGTTCATGTTTGCTCCATGCTTGTACCTTGTATGCATATTTGACATGACTGCTCAGTGGATAACTTTCTAATGTGTCTTTCATGACTAGTGTGTTTTCAACATGTCTACTTGTGATTGACAAGCATATCTCATGCTTGATATATTCAAGTGTATACTTCATGCCTTATGTATTCGAGTCTATGTTCCATGTTTGTGTACACTCCATGTATTTACTACTTATATGTATTTGAATGCATGATGCATATCTTATAAGTGTACCTCATGTCTTACATACCTACTTTATGCTTGTTGTGCTTTAGTATGTTTCATGGATGTGTATATTCCTGTCATGCATATTCCATTTCTTGGGTGTATACTTCTTATTCAACATGTATACTTTTCTGAGTATATTTGCACTCCTTGAGAGTATTAACATGCCTTACTTGTATGTATCATATTTTACAAGTGATTATGTGATTGCTATATAGTTTATGTTCCTTTCAATGTTCTCTCATGCTTCATATGTTATTGGCTTCATTTTTTATGTGATTATGGTTTACAATATATCATGTGCCTACCTTGTGACCATCTCATGTATGATAATTTGCTCCATGTATGGTATGTATTCAACGTGAGTGATTATATGTGTACCTATGGTATGTCGTTGATTGCTACAAGTCTATTTTGCGAATGCTTTGCGCATATATAATTCTTGTCTTGTATAAGTGTACGACTGTATATTCATGTGTGCACTCTATGTTATATGTATATTCATATGTATGCATCTTATATATATGCTTTATGCTTTACATATGTCTATGTCTTATGCGTGCATGAAACTAAGCTATATAGTTGCGTGTATTTACATATCCTTGCTCATTATGATTCATATGTTGTCCAAAATGTTTATGCTTGACATGTATTCATACATATAATCCATGCTCTATGTGTACTCGTGTGTGTGATTCATGTCTTATCATATGCTTTGTGTGTTTATAATTGTCTATGTTTAAAAATGTTATTTAGTCATTATTGCTTGAGGACAAGCAATCTTGGGTAGGGCGGACTGTCATGTTCCCCAAAATGGTGGCACTGAGATATAAAGTATCGATGAGAAAATAAGTAAATAAAACTTATATAAGGTTGTTGGCAATATAATCATAATTATAATTATCTAAAAATAATGTTATCTAAACAACTATCACAATAAAGTAATATCAAAATACAATAAACATCAAAATATAATACGAGTAATTGTGATGATAATAATCATAACAGTAATTATGATTATCATAATATTATAAATATAATATTAATAATAATTTAATTATCTAAATCATGATTATCATAGATAAATATTAAATCACAATTTTAATGACTCGTATATATAAGAAAATTATAAGCATTATAAAAGGAAATCAGAGATAATAAATGAATATACCTTATAACACAAAGTATAACCATATTAAATATCGAACCTTTCCCTAAACCTTCAATCATCGCATCTCTTGGGAAGAAGGTATATTTATAGAGATGGATTTATACTAAAAAGAAAGACATCGCGGTAGCAGGAGGGGATTACGATAGAAAATATATATAAAACAAAGAAGTCACCAGAGCATCTAATTTTACCATAGAGAAATAATAAAGAATAATATGAGGGAACTAATGGTAAAATAATGAGCAAGCGACGAGAAATTATGAAAACGTCTGTATGTAGATTAATAGGAAACATAGGATTTCCGTATTCTCCAAATACAGACTGATGAAGAAGATATCACATTGGAATGGTTCATAGTATTTAATAACCACCGCATGACATTTACAAGAAGACGCGATTTCTAGGGAAGACATTAATCTTAAAGAGCTATCGGGTCTTGAGAGCGGCAGGTGAGATGAGATAAGAGGACATCTTTGTAGTCAACTGGAATTGATATCGGCACTTTCACCACCATCGTTTCTACATTGAATTGGAGATTCCGTAAGCTATGCTTCCAGTATACTCACAGGGTTGATTGGGAAGACATAGTCAAGATGGCCATATGATTATTCTTTAATTTGGGACGAATGTGTAGTAGTGTGACTAAAGCCGTCAGTGATATTTAGATATTTAATTGGGGAAGATTACTTTGATGCCACACTTGGAGACTCTCATAGTCACTTATATGCTTGAATACTATCGTCACCTTACATACGCCTACAAAAGTCAAATAAGGGAGTTTCCAATTCTTGACAGTATTCTCTGGGGCGAAACATATCTTTACACAATTCGTGAGTTTCTAAAGAAGCAGCCAACAGGGTCGATGCCTCTTCTCAGCAATTCGCAAGTACTTGGATTTTTCCTTAAGGAAGAACTCGTCCAGAATGAAGACAAATAATAATAAGGGAAGTAATATAATTAATCTAATTACATCTACACACACACATATATATATATAAATAGACATAAGTTGATATCAACTAGAAATTTATATAAACATGCCATAATGATGCTCATAGCAATTATTAATCTCTATCATCATTACTCATTTGATCTAACCTTTTTAGTCCCTTTAAGCTAATCTTTGAATATTAGGAGGAGATCAAGTAGGGGAATTGGAATTCTAGGGACATCTATTAGAGGATGGAGCGATTTGTTACTTTGATATATCAATCGGGTCAGAGGTATCCACAACGTTATCTAATTATGAGGGAAAATTTTGAGGGAGTCACAAAAAGGGTCATTACAGTGTCCTTATGCTGAATTGTGATTTCAACATTCCTTGCTATCCCCTTGAAGATTGCACCGACTTTGTAGAGGCTGTCCAACGCGAGGCGAAGCAAAGTCTGGTTGAAGCCTGCTGAAGTTGATCCCACGTCCCGCTCTTAGATAGAACATAAATTTTCTAATCCTTGCAGCCATTCAATTCAGTATATTTCTGGTGAGTATTAGTGTTACATCCCAAATTGTGACATTACAATTTACAATCATTAGATAGAGTAAATGTGAATTCTGGAGGTGAATTAATGATGCTTGTACCTTGTTTTCAATATGAATGATGTTTCATTTGATGTTATTCTTGGTGAAATACTGCATAAAGGAGAATAGAAGGTTATTGATTTATGAATAATCTAACTTTTGAAATGTTTCATGTATTCTACTTTGTTATGAGCATATGACTGCCGATGTCATGTCATGGTGTGCAGGTATGAAGACTGATCCTCCAGACAGAGGAGAGATATCACTCAGGGAGGAACTTGGTCGGGTAAGCAGTAACAAGTACCAAATGAGCATACACACACGTCAGTATAGGTTCTGAGAAACCAAGTCAGTTATGTTGGTCTAGATAAGTCATCCTTAGGCTTGGAGTTATGTTTACTTCTTTATGCTTTGAAAAGTGATGATTACTTATTTGTCTGACTTACTATGCTTTGACATGATTTGGAAAAACGTGAATGGATATACGTTAAAAGGTCAAGTGAGTATGTGTATACGTGTACGCGTATCCATATGAATATACATGTCAAATACATACATATGCTCGGCAGATGGATATGCCCATATGTACGTAATGACATGATATACATACATTTATGTGAACACTGCGTACAGAGAAATACATACTAATAATAATATTATATTATTATTCCCTGTTGACTTTACGTAAATATATATATATATATATATATATCGGGTTGCTGACTGGCTCACGATATATTTATATATTTGTTAAATAATTAAATATTAACGATTATATATAAAATTATTATAGTTATATTAAATATAAATATTTAAAATACTCGGGTATTTAAATATTTATGTATTAATATATTTAAAGACTATAATAGTATTTTATAATAAAATAAATAAGGGAACTATATTTTGTCTAAGGGATTTACATATATATTTATGTACAAATATATAAGGTGATTATTTAAATACATAAGGAATGTATAAATAATAATATATTTGTATATTTTATTAATTAAATGTATTAATATTAAAATTAATATTTATTTATATATAAATACGTTTATATATAAATAAATATTAATGTTTAAAATAATACTTTAATAAATAAAATATGCAAATAGAAATTATTAAAACAATTTCAAAAGAATGAAATTCGCATTTTATAGTGTTAAAATATGGAAGGATTAAATTCGCATTTTACATTTGTGAAAGTTTAAATATTAGAAGGTAGCCGTATTAAATATTTAAACATTTCAAAATACATTTGAAAATGAAGCAAACTTCATAAAAGGAAATATTGAAAAGTCGAACTTAAGAAAATGAATGAAAATAAAAAAAATTTAAACTCTCCCGTGAAATGGCGGAGGTCCCTGCACAACTGGAAATGAAAGAAGACATTTTCAAAGCTTTAAACCAGGAAAATAATAATGAACCTCTGTGTTGGATCGATTTGAAACTTGACCTGGGACGCAGCAATAATATCAGGTAAAATTCTTACGCTTGGCAGCAAAACGTGGCTGTAGATTTCGTTTTTATTGCAAGTTGAAATATTCTTCGAATTGCTGGCTGTATAGAAGTCGAATCATCATGGAAGAACATGACTAAGGGTTTGGATAAATGGCAAGTAGCATTTTGACTGAGTAAACATTGAAATCTGTCAATATACATGCCCATAAATGGGGAAACTGTTTTAACTGCGGCCTATAAATACTTCACAAACTTTCATTCGAATGGAATTCTTGTGCTTTCTCATTTGTGACGTTTTTAGAGAGCTTATACATTGCAATTTGAGCAACCCGAGTCTATCATTCTCATTGAGCTTCCATAATCATCCCCTGTTTTGGTTATAATATTCTATATTGCTGAGTTTGAAAGATGCTGTGAATTTTTACCAGCAATTACCAGTTACTGTGGCTATCCCTGTTTGAGCTGTGAGTGAGTTTTATTATTGCTGAGAGAAGCCTTTCATAATTTCTGAGATCATATATCACCATTTGCTGAGAGACATCCCCTGTTATTATCTTCACCAATTCTGAGTTCACAGTAAGAAGTTGAGATTACTTTTTATCTGTAGCAAGTGATTAATTTCTGAGAAAGAGTTTGAGACTGGTCTGAGAATTCTGGAAGTCTTTTGCTGAAGGTCTGAGGAGCTGCAAACACAATCAAGTTTATCCTCTAAAGGGAAAGGCATATACCAGGCATGATGTTTCTTCTTTCATGTTCTAGAGCATAGTTCTTGATATATATATATCTAAAAGAGTAAATACTGAATATGCATAGTTAGGGAATTGCATTGAGTACAATACTTCAGTTAAGATAAACAAGAAATGGTTCTATGTTGCACCATTACCTTAAAGAATAGTTATGCATGTTTTCTGGAGTAGAAACCTGTTTGCATTAGTGTGTGCTTTGCATTAAGGTATGAAATATGTATGAACTCCATATGTGGAGTATATACGGTTTCAACGATTAAAGGATTGTAAAAAAAAAAGGATTATATGAGTAAAGAGCTTAAGGGATTAGTTTACTTATTTTACATTTATGAGAAATAACGGAAAAAGATAAAAGGGAGGAATTTATTTGCATTTTGAATGACTTCTGCATATTGTGTATAATCTCTGTATATGGAGAATACGTAGGAGTACTTATTATCTACTAGGAACGAAATGAAGGCAGAATCAAGTAAGGTCTTTTAGCTTAAGTTATTAAGATAACAGAGGCAAGCTAAGTACTCCTAGGATAAAGATTACCTAATTCGGAGGGTTGATACAAGACACTTGTAGACTGTCTCATTTCTAGTAGGTTCGTATGATTGTAGGATATCTGGGGTGACGGATTACCCAATGAAGGATAAAACCTACGCGTAGAGTAAGTAAGCCTCAATTCAAATCGGCCCTAAGTAGTGTATATGATAGATGACCTTCATTCGAAGTACTGAATGAGAATACTTTGGCCAAGGTAGTGAAAGGTACGACATCCACTTAGGTGTGAGATAGTTGAGACTACACTGTCAGTTCATTGTGATCCGGGTACTAGATCGAGATTGTGAAATAGCAAGGTTCTAGTTGTGTAGGACACAGCACTATGCTCAGTTGGTAATCGTTAAAGGATACCCTACCAATCTCTTCTTCGAAGGGAGGGCCGTTCATTGAAAAATTATCGTGCGGGGAACCGCATTATAAGTCCGTGGTTGGCGGAAAAGCGCCCGAGTGATGTTTCTCCTCCACAGCGAGCGGCCGATGTACCAAGATTTGAAAGGAAGGACTCCTGGACATTCTTACTTCTATTTGTGCAAAAGCTTACGAGCTATGTATGTAATTGTATTACTTTTAAACTCTGATTTATATTTGCAATGGAAGTGAAATTCATGAGAAAACATATTGTAACTTGTACGTATTTATCAATAAAGGAAGAACTTTATTGTATTATCTTTGTTACTTGTTACCTTTACATGTTTAAAGTGAAAATTGGAAAAAATTTAATTTACGTAGATTTGGGTCGTTACAATTAGGAAACTTGCACTTACCTACCAAATCATTTGAACCACGTGAAATCCCCTTAATCTGCTGTCAGTTGTCTACTTCCGAACAATTGTGTAAGTCCCCTCGTGGGAATAGCATATCACAATGAACCAACTGAGTGTACTCCACTGCATTGAAGGAACCTTGGAGTTGAACGTACGATCTCTCTCGCAATCTTAGCGTACGGAATACTTTGATCAAGAGAGAATGGAGTAGCCGTTGGATACTTTATTCTGTTGTTTGGTGTTGGTCAAAAAAATCACATCAACACTACCATTGTGTAAGTGAAAGTTGGAAACTGTAAGAATATGCATCCGACTTTACTCACCATTTTGTAGGCCTCATCAGACACTCTCTTCTTCTCGAGAGTTGGGTCAAAGCTGAAAAGCAAAGGCACAAAGAAAGCATCAGTGACCCTCCTGAAATGGTGAAGGCTTTCCTTCAGCTCCAATTGATGGAAATAATTGTACACAGGTACAGAAAGTTAGTTCCCTTTTGAAGATAGACCCGGAAATTGCCTCATCACGGCTGTAGCATACACCAGATAAGAAGTCATATAGGACTTCAAGGTGGTGGGCACATTTATTAGTTGTTCATGGATTTCATCGCTGATTTGTTTGCCCCAATCAATATGAGCCTTTTGTCTCCTTATGATCCGGATGTATTCATACATCCACTCATGAAAATGGGATGATTCAGGCAATCCCTTAACTCTGTTCAGAAGTGTGATCATGTCCCTGACATCTTCTTTGAAGTCACTTCGTGGAAGTCCCTCCGGCCATCTTGAGATAGTGTGCCTAGGTTATTTCAACCATTGACTATTGATCACATACTTAGCCTTGTTGGGATCTGAGTCATAAACTTCCTGCGCTTGTTGTATTGAGATTTTAGTGTACTCCATTTGTGGGACTCTGAAAACAATATCAAAGAAATCAGGGTCAAGTCTTAATATCTCCTACCGAGAGGAATCAATCACACTTTTGTTTTCCCTAATGTAATGGGATGCAACTTGGAGGAAAAACTCCGTATTGTGTGCAGAAGTAGGGAACATGGACACCAGATGTAGATTATTGTGCACAATGGCTCTCAGAGAGTATTCAAGAGGCTTTTGCTCAGTTCTTTTTATGAAATCAATGAGGGCTTGATGACCAATCTCGGTGTCTTTTATCTCATCCACCTTTGAAATTACTACTATCGGCAAATAAACACCTTGCTACTAGTATTTCATTTTGCCTTTAGCCTTTGAAGATGATGCAGGCTTCTTGGCTGTCATCTAAGAGCAACTGGATCAAAAGATGCAACTTCGAGGATCCCTTGACGAGATCTGAAAAGGAACTGCAAAGATGATGAATCAACAAACGTTAGTTGAAAAAGCAACATTGGGATGTGTGAAGCGAGCAACGATGTTGAGCAAGCGTGTAGCGAGTGATGAGGCAAGAAAAACGATGCAGGAGTGGAGTAACGAAGTTTGGAGCGAAGATAGAGCAATTTGGAGTGTTTTGGAGCAAAACTGTCAAAAGTGCAATGGCGCTGAAAATCAGCGCCCTTGCACTTAGGGAAATATCTTCAGGTGCAATGGCACTGAAAATCAGCGCCCTTGAACTCTATGTGTAAGTTTGGAAAAATATGTCAGGGCGCTGAAAATCAACGCCCTGACACTTAGTCTTGTTGATGTGTTTTTCGTGACCACACCAACACAGAATAAAGTTACCAACGGCGACAATATCCTCTCTTGAACAAAATCTCCTGCATGCACCTGCTATATTTAGCAACTTACTAAAAATAGTAACTGTTCAGAATGAGCTCAAACTTTGCGTGTTGATTGCCTGAAGGATGTTGATTGTGACTAGACGCTACTTCTGTGTAAATGTCGTGTTTCGCCCTACTTTTTAGGAAACCCTAATTCCTCTGCATGTACATGCTAAAAATAGTAAGTGCCTGATTTTCGAACCTCTGCAACTTCGTTTCACCTGAAATTTGCACCATGGGGTCCTCATCACTTGCTTGACCTGTTCATACTGGTGCCTTGCGTTGACCAGCTATTCATAGCCATGTTTGAGAAGTGACTTACTATAAATATTAAATGCTCAGATTGCCTTCAAATTTTACCAGCGGGTTCCTGTTGTGACCTTTTCACACATCGCCCCATTCAAAATGGGGACCCCCTAATTTTCGCTCCATTCTGGTCTTTTGGCTTGGGTTTTTTCTCTCTTTCTCTCTCGCTCTGTCTCTTTTCTGATGTCTGCCTTTCGAGGATTGTGCCCATCTCTGAGCTTCAGCGTGAATTTGACCGAGTCTGAAAATTAGGGTTTCATCTTTCCCCGGTCAGTCCAAGGTCGAACAAAGTGACTAAATTGAAAATTGAGCTTAGTATTGTTGTCAGCATGTTTCCAGCAGGCTCTCAGCAAGTTTTCATCTGATTCCGAGCAACTTACTATTTTTAGTAAGTGTGAAATTACAGGCAATTCGTCAGCATTTCTGAGATTCCAACAGTCACACGACATTCAGAGCACATCAGGCTGCTCGTACGCAAAATTTGAGCGAAAACAGACAACTTTCTATTTTTAGCAGTCCAGCTTCCGAGACAAATTTCAGGGTTCAGATGCAGAGTTTTTCTTTGCATGTCTGGATATTCCTTATGGGTTTTTCGAGACCTTCACAACAGTATAACATGCAAAGAGAGACAACTTTCAGAATTCAGTCTTCCGAGGCTATTTTTAAGGTTTGCATGTCAGGGTTTATTTTGCATGTCGGATGATTCCTGATGGGTTTTTCGAGAGCTTCGCAATGGTGTGACATGCAAATGAAGATAACCACTCAGTAAGGAACTTACTATTTTTAGCAGGTGCGTCCCGGCAGCCGCTTCCCAGCAGTTCAGAATCACGAGCTGATCGCAATGCCACATAAACGAGAGCAAACAGAGATCATTTGATACGCATGCAGCGAATTAGGGTTTCCAACTTCGGAGCCTAAAAGAGGGAGTCAAAAGTCAATTTTCAAAACCGGTGTAAACCACTACGATCAACATCCTTCGTGCTATCTGCTGGCAAAATTTCAAGTCAAAGGAGCACTACTATTTATAGTAAGTCAATTTGGAAACAGGCAAAAATAGTAAGTCAGGTGCATGCGTTGATGTCAACAGACAGGTCACGTGGTGAGGAGTGCCTCATTCAAATTTCAAGTCAATTGAAGCAGTGGAACTACCAGAAACAAGCAGTTACTATTTATAGTAAATCACCACCAAAAATGGGCTAAAAATAGCAGGTCAGCTAAAAATTGGCAGTGTCGACAGAACAACAAGATCATAAGGGTGCAGTGTGCAAAATTTCAAGTCGTTCTGAGCTTCAGAGATGCAAATTCAAAGGACTTACTATAAATAGCAGGGCATGAAGGCTGGCGAGAACGAGGAAAAATTTCTAAGTCTAGAACTCTGTCCTGCTGCCATGGCAAAATGCACCCAAGCTAGAGAAAGTCAAAGGAAGTCAATGCCTTTTCATCCTTCTGCCTAGCCTAAATGCGCCTTCAAGGCAATGCCAAGCACAAAAAAATTCTAAGTATGAAGTTTATCCTTCATCAGGGGCTAAATGCGCCCAAAGTACAAGTGGTCAAAGAAAGTCAACGATTTTTATCCTGTACGCATAGTGAAATGCGCCCAACTTGAGGAAGGAAAGTTGAAAATTTTCTAAGTGCGAATATCCTCCTCACCCCTCTAAATGCGCCCATCCTGCAGTTGGGGTGAAATGCGCCAAGTTTGAAAGAGGTCAAAGGAGTCAAAGCTTTTTATCCTCCACCAAGGCCAAAATGCGCCCAAGGGAGAAGAGAGTCAACAAGTCAACAATTTTTATCCCTCACCTACATGAAAATGCACCCAAAACAAAGCATGTGAAGACGAAAAAGTGAAGTTGAAGAGTCATCCTCCTTGCATGCCTAAATGCGCCCAAGTTGAAGGTGTAAAAGGTGAAGATAAGGTGGTAAATAAGGTGAAAGGTAAGTGAATACTTCAAGGCGTGGTAGAGGAAGGCTGAGTGCTAGGCGTGATTTTGAATTTCCTCCTCAAGTATTAAATGTGCCAAGGGTGGTGAGTGCTAAAGAGTGTTGAAAATATTTCCCTAGGTGTGGCAATATCCTCTTCAAATGCTATTTGCGCCCAAGGTGGTAAGTGTTAGAGATTTTTTTTTCTAAGGCTTGTGAGGTGGTGGAAATAAATTGCTAAGGCATGATTTTTCCCCAGTGTGCTATGCGCCTTAAGTATGAAATAAAGTATAAGATGAGTGATGGGAATTTTTCTAAGGTGTTGGAATATTTTCCTAGTGTGCAGTAAAATGCTAGTGTGGAGTGGGAAATAAAAGTGTGCTAGGCATGAATAAAAATTTTCTAAATGAAGTTGATAAAATTTCCACCACTGGCGAATGAACCAAAATTTTCTAAGGAAAATTCTCAAAGTGCAAGATGATTTAAAAGTTTCTAAGGCAAAAATATTTTCTCCCTTAGAAAATACGCCTGGAGCTGAAGGTGGTGAAATTTTTCTTCATAGAGCACGAGCAAATTTTCTCGGTGATGAAGTCAGAGAATGATGATAATGCAGGATGAACTCAAATTTCTCAAGTTGGAGCAACACAGATGATCACAGGCGAAGGATGGATTTAATTCAATGAAATAATATTTTCTAAGGCTCAAAATTTTAAAAATTAAATGAACCCGTTTGTTGGGTACCCATGGATTCGAAGCACTTTGAAGAAAATTCTCTTCTGGGTACTGAACATTTGCGATGATAGATGGATTTCTATGTCTTCCGCACTTCGCCAACGCTTTTTTCAGTAAAGAATTTAATCAGTGCTCAAATTGTGAATTTTCCTAAGGCAAAATTTAAAATTCTCTAAGGCAAGATGAATAAAATGTGTTTTCCAAAATGAATTTCTACGAATGATGAATTCGAAATGAGTTGCCTAGATAATTTTGATTGAATTCTTCAGTGATGAATTTTCTAGAGCTAAGGAGAAGTTAAATTCGAATTCAAGTGACAGAGCTCCGGCTGGTGAATTAAAAGGATAAGTTTAAATTAAATTTTTTGAAAATAAATTCAAAGATGCCAGTCAAAGTCAAGTTTCTAGAAGAGCAAGATTCCTGACGTCGAGAGACAAGTGTCAGAAATACCAGAGAGGGAAAATTCGAATTCTTGAAGTGGAGTAGTGGAAGTTTAATGCACTGGCTAAAATTGGCTCCTTCTAGAATTCAATTTTGAGCTATAAAATGAAGAAGTTTCTCACTTATTTTTCACAGCTGGGGAAGTCGAATTTGCTCTAAGTGAAGATTGTTGCTAAGAATTGCTGAAGCTCGAAGAGTTCGAAATTTTGCTAAGGACTGGAGTTTGCTGAAGTTTAAATTTGAAGTTGCTGAGACTGCTGGAGAAGGACGCCTTGAGTTGCCAGTGCAAGTGTTGCAAATTCGAATATTGCTGAAAACAAAAGGCGCGCACTTGCTGGTTGCTGATTGAAACTTGAAGTTGCTGATGCTAAGAGGGACGCCTTGAAGTGAAGGTATTTCAAATTGTCTAAAAGGTGCGAACTTGTTGAAAGAGGTATTCAAAGTTGCTGAGAGTTTTAAGTGCGAACTTGCTGATTGATGGTTGTTGGTGTAAAGTACAAATTTATCAAAGTTGCAGATTGGAGTTGCTGAAGAGTAGTGAAGTCACTGAAGTCTACTTAGAAACCTTTTCTAAGTGTTGAAGTTCGATTTTATTGGAGAAGAAGCTAAGGTTTGCAAATAAGAAAAGTTATTGCAGCTTCTAGAAGTCGACTGCAGCCCCTACACAATGTCTTACTTATTTTATAAATTAAATTGCTGATGAATGTTTATTGTTTGCAGATGGCTGAGGCAAGGGCGACTGGCAAAGACAATGGTGCATCCAGGCAAGCAGTGATCAAGAAACTGAGCAAAACATTCATGCCAGAATCAAAGTTCATTTCAAAGTTGGGCAAGTTGACAGACACCAACTTGGGCTCCATCAACCTGGAGACCTTCAAGAACAGGATGTTGGGAATTGGGAGTCATCGACCTTCGACCACTTCACACAATATTGTTCGAAGTGGGTTATATGCAGCTGCTGGTTTCCCGCCAGCCATTCAATGCTCAGAGCTGATGATGGAGTGCGCCAATTATTATGAGAAGGATCACAGATCGATTATGTCACCAGATGGCCAAGTACTAGCCAATCTTACTCCGGCAGCCATTGGTAAGGCTTTCGGGATCCCGGTGCACAGGAACATGGTTTACAAGTCCAGAGAGCGAGCAGAGCGAATGTATGCTTCTGCTTTCGAGAGATGCACGAAGACGATTAACACTCATTGGATGAGCACTCCCAAGCCTTCTCGTACAAAGTTGCCGAAGCAGATCATAGCGGAGGACTTGAAGCAAGAATATTGTGATCTCATCATGATGCTGAGTAGGGTTGGTGGTTGCCCACAGTCCTTTATTTTTGAGCCTTGGATGTTTTACTACATCAATCTCGTGCTAGAAGGGAAGGATTATGTCAATTGGGCCGAGATGATAAGTGATAATTTGCATGAGCAGCTCCTGAGCCTCAAAAGGACAAAGACATTTTACATGAGCTCCTACATCATCTATATGTTGGCTCGTATGACGAAGTACAGAGGGATCTCTTACAAGGAACCTGTCGGTTGTGGCTCTCACCAGTTCAAAATATATGATGCTTGTCTACAGTTGCATTTCGCAAGCACTACTCATTACAAGCGTGTCAACGATGCCTTCACCATGCATATCACGAGATTGCTTCAGGAGCGTTTACACCACAGAATCTCGAGGGAGGCCCAAGAGTTGATTGAAAGGCAATTGCCCGCCTATGATAAAATTCAAAAGAAGAAGAAGGGAGGAGTAGAATTCCCGATTGTCATGGGCAACTCGGATGAAGTGTGTCCCTCAATACAGGCAGCTAGAGAAGCTGAGAGTGGGCTTCAATTTTATCATTTCTCATATCACACCAGCCGACAACACTATGACCCACATCACAACATCAAATGGGTACTGTCAGAGGAATTTAAACATAAAGCAAATATCGAGGATTATTGGGCTGATGCAGCGGATGAGATTGAAGTCAAGAAAAGAATGTTCTCTCGGCTGCCAATTACTTTGATTAGGGAGTGTGAAGTTGTTCCGGTTCCAGACTAGGTGAACGAGGATATGGATGTTGTGCATCCGGATTATGCAGCAGTTAGAGATACTCCACTTCCACCTCCAGATTGGTCAGAACCTGAGGTTGCTGATTTGGACACACTTTCTATCCCGGTCCTGACATTTACTAGAGCATGGGTTGATAGGCATGTAAGCAGATTGAAGAGTAGGTCAATTGCTTTGACTTACAATTTGATGGGAGATCACAGGACACCCACCACTGGCAGGAAGAAACAGATCACACGAGGCCCAGAGTCCAAAAAGAAAGAGCTAATTCGACAGGAGCCCGTTCAACCAGAACCTCCACGAGTTGCAGTTGAAACGCCCACACCATTGGAGACATGTTCTCAAAGTATACAGGAGGTGTCTTTGTTTGCTGATCAGAGGAATGCATTGAATCAGGTGCAAGTGGTACAAGATAATAATCAGCCTCCACTGAGAGAGTCGGTTGGCCAAAGTGTCAACGCACCTATTAGGGTTGATCAACAGGATGATGAGGGGACTATTACTGACCCTCAGTTTCAGCAGGAGTTAGAGGCGGCTATGAATGATGATGATGATATAGTTTCAGGAGACACTCAGCCACTTGAGGACGATGAGCCTCGCCAGAATGACGTAGAGGTCGAGCAAGTTCGAGAGGTAGAGGCACAGGAACAACAGCCCTTTGATATACAGTACGATGTGCCTGATTGGCTTAAGGATAGGATGAGAAGAAGCCCCAGTGAGGAGATTGATCCAGCAGTTGAGATGGAAGAATTTTTGAACAGGATCAGTGCACCTCCACAGAGGAAGAAGGCAAGAAAATTTTCGAAAATCTCCACTGAAGGGGATGGCTCTCGCACCCTTCACATTGCCGTGCCTCAAGTTGATTGTGACCAAAATGAAGCAGTGCCTGAGAATTATGTGGTCACGACTTTGGATTTGGGACGCCCCACTGGTGCGCAGATTGTACAGGAGTGTGATAACTCCTACCTCGCCCTCAAAGATAGGTTATTCAAGAAGGAAGGAAAGTATAAAAGATTGAAAAGAGAACACAAGGCCTTGATTGGATATGTACAACAGTTGTCTCGTTCTTGAGGGCAGGAGATTCCAGTGATAGATCCTCCAGCAGAGATACCTAGAGAGTCAATCAGTGGCTTGATGGAGTTAGGAAAAATGGCACAGGAAGCAGACAAGTGGGTCACAGGAGTTCGTGCTGAGACAGAGAAGTTTATGGAGGACCTTGCTTTTGCTTTTCAGCAGGCCTCTAGTATTTTGGCACGGATGGAGGCAGTTGATCATGCTTGGGGTGATGCTTCTATCTATCAGAGCAAAGTAATTCAGCGTCTTGAGGCATTGAGGCATGTTCCGTTGCGATTGCTGATTGATGGAGGTGTCATTCAGGAGAATGACAAATATGATTTCTCGAGATGGTATTCTTCAGCGATCACGGGACGTGGTTTCTTCAACACGGCACAGGCAGATTCAGTCAGGGTACATAAAGCTATGGCCAATATTATTGATGGAGTTCAGAATACCTTTGAGGCCATATTTGCTAGGCGACTGAATCCAGATGAAGTTAATGTTGATAATTTGAGGGGTAGGCTGGTGCCTTTCTTTTCAGATGTTAAGACCTTTGTACAGGATGATTTCGAGAATACTTCTACTTTCTCCACCTTGATTCAGAGCACGCAGGATTCCTTGGTTGCTTGGAGAAAATCTTGTACGAGGCATGAGCATTCAGTCACAGTATTAGAGTTTTAGCTAGATTGCATTCCACCCATTTCAGTTCAGGAAGTTGAGGCTGTACTCGGCAAGTTCGTTGAGTTTGCAGCTAGGGAGAAGGAGAACGGGAACGCACTGCTGGACGAGGATCTTCTGGAAGACTGATTGTGGGCATTTATTGCCTTTACTATTTTTGGGAGTGAGTGGGAATCTTTGATTCATTTAATGTACCACTCCCTATTCTGGCAGTTTTTAGGGTTAGGGCTGAGGTGGCACGATTCTAGCCACTCTATTGATTGTAACCCTAGCCGTCTTTTGGACTGGGCTAGCTATATAAAGGGGGAGTCCCCCTCATTTGTAACTCAGTAGACAGTAGACATTAGAGATTAGACTAGCATTAGATTTGGCGATCAGACTAGAGAGTAGAGCATTGTAGACATTTTGCATAGTGGAGAAGAAAGAAAGTTTTCCCTTTGAAAACTTTTGTGGAGATTGTTGTGTAACACTTTCCATGATAATAGATCTTTTCATTGATGGTGGAATTCGTCTTGTCATGAATAGCTAGCAAGGTCCCTTCTTCCTTTCAAATCCAAGTAGCTTAATTTCATGCAAGTAGTTTACTTTGATGTGTGGTGTTTTGTTGAGGTAGCTTCTTTTATTCCACACCACTAGCGGCTTGTTGATGATAAGTTCGCCTTGCGTGGTCGACTGGAAATCATCTTGAGTTTAACTTCAATTGTGATTTGTATACCTATATGCGTCGTTCTGATGGTGTATGTATGCTAAATTATAATTTGAACATCTTTTGCTATCCCCTTTGAAGATTGCACTGATTTTGCTGAGGCTGTCCGACGTGAGGCTAGGTGAAATTCGGTTGAAGTCTGCCAAAATTGAGCTCCACATATCCTGCATTTAGAATAGAATATAAGTTTCTTAGGCCTTACACTCCTTTACTTTCTGCATATTTCTGATTAGCTTTAGGAAAATGAACTATATTGCCAAATCATACACACGAAATCCCCTTCGAATCATCTATCTGTTGTTCACTGCAAGAAGTCTGAACAATTATGTAAGTCCCCTCGTAAGAACACAGCAATACACATCAACCAACTGAGGGTGTTCCAAGTATTTTGGAACCTTGGAGTTGAACGTGTGATCTATCTCGCAATCTTAGCACACGGAATACTTTGATCAAGAGAGAACGGAGTAGCCTTCGGACTATTTTGTTCTGCTGTTTGGTGCGGTCACAAAAACCACGTCAACAGTTCCTTGGAATATACTAATCATGATGGAATACCTTGGTTTTTGGAAATTCTGGCATTTGACCCCTTGTTTTGGGTCCTGAAGCTGGAAACCCTAATCTGACTTGCATGTCAATCAAATGATCTCCATTTGACCTCGTTTCTATTGCATGTCGTTGTGTTCACGATTCTAAAGTCCTGGGCAGCTACCGGAGTGGTACTGCTAAAAATAGTAAGTGTCTGGAAAGGTGACCAATCAGCTGCCGGATGAGTTTGCATGTCACACTCCCCGAGAGATTTCAAAAAACCTAGAAAAATTATCAACATGCGAGCACTGGCTAAAAATAGCAAGTTCCTGAAAAGTGATCAACTTTGTTTGCATGTTACCTCGTTGCGAAGCTCTCAGAAAACCCAGAAGGATTATGTAGACATGCGCTGAGAAATCTTGCACGCAAACCGTAAAAATAGCCTTTGAAGCCTTGAGTCACTGAAAGTCATCATCTTGTTTTGCATGCCATATCGCTGCGAAGGTCTTGAAAAACCCACAAAGAATCCCCAGACATGCATCTGAAAGTCCAACATGCAAACCCTAAAAATGACCCTCGAAGGCAAAACTGCTAAAAATAGCAAGTTGTCTGTTTCAGCTCAAATTTTGCAAGCAGGCAGCTCACAGTGTTCTAAGTGCAGTGCAGTCGTCAGAATTTGAAAATCCCAAGAAAATAGGCCCCAAATGGGTACTTACTAAAAATAGCAAGTTATCAGAATCCAGTGAAAATTTAGCGGGAGCCTACCCGAAGCATCCTGATAGCAGTGCTAAGCTCAGAATTCAACTCATTCACTCCGTTTGGCTTCAAACTGACCGGAAGAAAGCAAACCCTAATTCTCAGACTTAGCCAAAATTTCACGTTTAAGCTCAACGATGGGCACATCCCTGGAAAGACAAATAGAACAAGAGAGAGAGAACAGGAAAACTAACTAAAATCAAGCCAAAAGTCCGAAACGAAGCAAAAATTAGGGGGTCCCCATTTGCAATGGGGTGATGTGTGAAAAGGTCACAACATTAGCCCCAACCTGAATAAATGTTCCTGAACATTTCAAGGACAAAATCCATTCCATACTCAGAACCTTTGGATAATTCTTTCCAACCCATCAATTGACTAGGGGATACACTTAAAAGGGAAGGGGAATCCTAAATTGGATCAAGGCACCTCATCTTTTGATTACAAGTGTGTGCATATGCATTCATTCCAACTCAAAAGACCATTGAAACCCCTAGAATATGTCATGCCAAGTTACATAATGATCCTAACTTCAAAAGCATCATGTAATTCTCACAAATATTGCTCCATTGCCAGTCGGGCATCTATAGCCCCGATGGAGTTACTCGCATATTCCCAAAGCCAAATTCTTTGATATTTCTTCCATTGCTTTTTTTTCAGATATTTCTTTTTAGCACATTGTATTCTCTTTTTCTTTTCCATATTGATATTCCGTCAATTCTTTTATTGGCTGGCAAGCAGTGAAGCCTCCAATGGGTTTGAGAATTAGAAGGGTGATTAAGTAGGATTTAAGATTTTTCACCTGCCACGACTTCTCCTAAGAAACCTCAATGACTTAGAGCAATTAATTATGTGTGCAAAATATAGTAATCGTGAGACTTGGTGTCAAGACACAATAGATGATTCCCTTCCGAATCAAGTACAAATCCTAACCAAATGATAGAACAACCTCGGATTCTAAAGCACTTCCTGAATGATATCCAAGAAATGGACTAACATTGTGTCAGATCATGGCAAAAACAACACAACACCCCCTTCACAAATGGGATCCCCTTTTATTGAAAGCAAACTAAACTACGAAAGCAAGACAACTAATCTAAACAAAAACAAAAACTTTAAGCGGACAACAATCAAAAGACCCAAGTATATACAACTCCTAGCATGATTTCTCAGGATGTGCAATAATAACAAAGTAGTAGTCATGGTGCGAAGTTTTGCAAACTTATCTTTAAACTCGGAAAAATATTCTTTCAAAGGACACATCTGAAACTCAGGCAAAACTTCGGGAAAGATTAGTAACTGGGGCAACTCATCTGGACCATGATTGATCCATAAACAAGTTGTTTTTCCTAAATCTCCATAATCAAAATGATATTCTTTGTAGCCAATAGTAGGGAAAGATACAACCTGGTGGTCTTCATTCGCTGGTATGCATTCTTGCCCATCGTCCATTGCTTCATCAAGAGGTCGAAGTTGATGGTGAACCAAACCTCTTGCATCTAAAACATGGAGATGATCCAAACTGGGTGGAGTGGGGCGGGAAATCGATTCAAGAGGGCATTTGGAAACTTGGATCATTTCATGCGCTGGCTCTTTTTGAATCCCTAACAATGGATCAAGCCCCAACCTGAATTGTTCTTCATTTTCTATCTCTTTATTAGGCAGTGTTTCATTTGTTTCAATTTCATCGAGCAATTCTTCCATGATCATGAATAATGGATCAAGTGCTGACGCAAAATGTATTTCATATTCTGCCTCCATCTTGGTAGCCCATTGATCATCTTACCTTAAGCTGCTTATTATTTCTTCCATTTTGTTCATGCATGTTTGAATTTTTTCATCAAGAGCATTCCTTCTTGAAGTGTACTGGAATCGCTTCCCTCTTCACGTTCTCCTCCTCGAATGAATGAACATTGAAGGTTTCTCAGACCATCTCTACTTTGAGCTAAGTCCTCCGTTCCTGGTTCTTGATGATCTTCAATAACTTGCAATTTTGTACATTCATTCTCTTCTATATGCTGACAGTTGCCTTGGGTGGTTCCTCTTGCTTGGATATATCCCATTGCTTCTTTGATCTTTGCTCCAATAGCCTCTTGTTCTAGCGTGATGTAGGAACAATCTTCATCCGCTTGCCCCCTAAGCTCAATCACATCATCTTGTTGTGACTTATTCTCCTTGTTGTTGGATGATGTTGAGGTACACTCTTCATTTGGTGCTAAAAATGTTCATGTGACATATTCAATCCATCCTTTGTCTTTGAAGAATCCATATGGTAGTATTGGTAATCCGAGGCGACATCTGGTGAAGTTGATGGCTTCTTCACATGTGCAAATGAACTCTGGATGAGCTGCATTGTGAATCCGACACCAACGAGGGAGCAAAACACCTTTCAAGCGAACATTGCCCAGTTCCATCTGATTTTGGATCCTAAGTATGAATCTCGTGAAGGCCTCATCCATAACTTCTGGAATGCTATAGTCATCAGGTTCTACATCCAATACTCCTGGCTTCAGGACATCCCAAAAGAAAATTTTCCCTTGGAGAACAAGCTCTATCCTTGAGAGGAATGTTAAGCAACTGATTTCTTCGTGCTGGGAGGTTTCGTGAATTCGACATCTTCCTGGCAAAGCAAACTTAGACAAATTCCCAGGGTGCAGTTGTGCATTCAATTTTTCTTGAATATGACCAATATCCACGAGACTGTCTTGGGGGCAAGGAATATGGAATGGACACCCATCCATTGGGAAATCCCTTTTTTTGAATTTTCTAACTTCTCACTTTTTACTTTTTTTGTAGGTTTTGACATAAGAGAGATCTAACATATCTCTGATTTGGCACTTCAAAGCTCATACTGATTACTTCCAACCTCTGGAACAATTCAATGCTAGCCCTCCTTCTAGCGCCAATTTTGTTGATGTGTTTTTCGTGACCGCACCAACATAGAATAAAGTTACCAACGGCGACTCTATCCTCTCTTGAACAAAATCTCCTGCATGCACCTACTATATTTAGCAACTTACTAAAAATAGTAACTATTTAGAATGCACTCAAACTTTGCGTGCTGATTGCCTGAAGGATGTTGATTGTGACTGGACACTACTTCTGTGTAAATGTCGTGTTTCGCCCTACTTTTTAGGAAACCCTAATTCCTCTGCATGGACATGCTAAAAATAGTAAGTGCCTGATTTTCGAACCTCTGCAACTCTGTTTGACCTGAAATTTGCGCCATGGGGTCCTCATCACTTGCTTGACCTGTTCATACTGGTGCCTCGCGTTGACCAACTATTTATAGCCCTGTTTGAGAAGTGACTTACTATAAATAGTAAATGCTCAGATTGCCTTCAAATTTTACTAGCGAGTTCCTTGGAAGATACTGATCGTGATGGGATACCTTGGTTTCTGGAAATTCTGGTGTTTGACCCCTCGTTTTGGGTCCTAAAGCTGGAAACCCTAATCTGACTTGCATGTCAATCAAATGATCTCCATTTGACCTCGTTTCTTTTGCATGTCGCTGTGTTCGCAATTTTGAAGTGTTGGGCAGCTACTGAAGGGTACTGCTAAAAATAGGAAGTGTCTGGAAAGGTGACCAATCAGCTGCCGGATGAGTTTGCATTTCACACTGCCCGAGAGATCTCAAAAAACCCAAAAAAATGATCAACATGCGAGCAATGGCTAAAAATAGCAGGTTCCTTAAAAGTGATCAACTTTGTTTGCATGTTACCTCATTGCGAAGCTCTTAGAAAACCCAGAAGGATTATGCAAACATGCGCTGAGAAATCTTGCATGCAAACCATAAAAATAGCCTCTAAAGCCTTGAGTCACTGAAAGTCATCATCTCGTTTTGCATGCCATATTGCTGCGAAGGTCTCGAAAAACCCACAAAGAAACCCCAAACATGCATCTGAAAGTCCAACATGCAAACCCTAAAAATGACCCTCGAAGGCAAAACTGCTAAAAATAGCAAGTTGTTTGTTTCAACTCAAATTTTGCAAGCAGGCAGCTCAAAGTGTTTTAAGTGCAGTGCAGTCGTTAGAATTTGAAAATCCCAAGAAAATAGGCCCCAAATGGGTACTTACTAAAAATAGCAAGTTATCAGAATCCAATGAAAATTTAGCAGGAGCCTGCCCGAAGCATCCTGATAGCAGTGCTAAGCTCAGAATTCAACTCATTCACTCCATTTGGCTTCAAACTGACTGAAAGAAAGAAAACCCTAATTCTCAGACTTAGCCAAAATTTCACGTTTAAGCTCAGCGACAGGCACATCCCTGGAAAGACAGATAGAACAAGAGAGAGAGAACAGGAAAACTAACTAAAATCAAGCCAAAAGTCCAAAACGAAGCAAAAATTAGGGGGTCCCCATTTGCAATGGGGTGATGTGTGAAAAGGTCACAACAAGTCTCTTGGATATTGCTTGAGTTAAGTGCAGAGGCGGGGAAATTAAGCGCCTTAACACTTGGTGAAAAATCACTCCAGTGCAGGAGCGGTGATTTTCACCGCTCCTGCACTAGGAGTTAGTGAAAAACGAATGAAGTGCAGGAGCGTGTAAAAAGTCCGCTTGGACATGGAATGTGTGTATCTTTCAAAGTTGATGGAGCATGAACTTGGTGTAATGGCCTTGTATTTCACCACAATGACATTTGTGAATAATCCTTGAAACGAGTTATTTCAAAACCTGCACATGTCTTCATCACTTGGAATGAGAGAAACAAAGGCATGATGGGAGACAAAGAAGGGCAAGACAAATCATGGAAGAGGGATGGCGAAAGAACATGTCACTTAGGCGCACACCAAACACATCAAAACACCAACAAAAACCATGGAGGAAGCCTGACTTAGAAAAGGGCATGAAAACGCGTTGAGAGACGAGAAAAACCAGCACGCACGTTAAGAGACAAAGAAGATTTGAGAGAAAGATGAGGGAAAACAAACAAGAAAACAACACGTCAAAACGCGTTTACAAACTAGGCGTTGAAAATCAGACATAGATACAAAGCAATGAAAGAGGAAACGAAAATAACATACCTGGAAAAAACCACGAATACCTAGCTCGACCAAGCTTGAGATCTTCTCAAAAACATGTTTTTGCAAGTGGAAGATGGTCGCCCAACAAGTAGAGGTGAAAAACAAATGATAAAAGTGAAGAAGAAATAACCTAAAATCAATTTTAAGTGATTTGCAAGTATGAAAAATAACTCAAGTCGTTTCAATAAATTGAGGCATGAAAAGTGGCAAAGATAGTGAAAAGTGTAATTCAGTCAAAAATCATCGCCCCGGCCTTTTTTTGGCTAAGTATGAAGACTTGGTGTAAGGGCACTAAAAATCAACGCCCTTGCACCAAGTTAAAATTTCACTTAAGTGCAGTGGCGCTAAAAAAGCCCACCCTTGCACTTTCAACACTTCCAAAATTTTCTGAAAAAGTTAAGAGCACTCTTTTCCGAAGCTTTTGCACATTTCCCAATTTCACTGAGTATAAACAACGAGAGTTCGCAAAGATACTTGTTTCGAAGGTCTTCGCAAGACGAACACAGAGGGACACTCAACTGAACTATTTGAGACTTGTTGGCGTGGTTTTTGAGACCGCACCAACACAGAACAAAGTCGCCCAACGGACGCTCTATTCTCTCTTGATCAAAGTATTCCGCACGCTAAGATTGCTAGAAAGTTCGTGCGTTCAACTCCAAGGTTCCTTTAGTGCGAATAGGCTCAGTTTGGCTTGATGTGATATTGCTGGTATGTCAAGGGGACTTACGTAGTTGTTCAGACTTCTCGCAGTTAGCAGTTGATATGTAATTTGAAGGGGATTCTTACGTGTATGATTTGGCAATGTGTATCCTTTCTAAAACTAACAAGAAGTATGCGGAAAGTAAAAGGGAAAGGGCCTAAGAAATTTGTACTCTATTCTAAATGCAAGGTATGTGGGGCTTCGTCTCAATAGACTTCAACCAGATTTCACCTAGCCCCCGTCGGACAGCCTCAGCAAAATCGGTGCAATCTTCAAAGGGGATAGCGGAAGGTATTCAAGTTACAGTTTAACATACGTACACCATCAGAACAACGCACATAAGTATGTAAGCCATAACCGAAGTCAAGCACAAAATAATGTCCAGTTGACCATGCAAGGCAGACTTATCATCAACAAGCCGCTAGTGGTATGGAATAAAATGAAGCTATCTCAATGAAACACCACACACCAAAGTAAGCTACTTGCATGAATTTAATCTACTTGGATACGAAAGGAAGAAGAAGCCTTGCTAGCATTTCATGACAAGACAAATTCCATCATCAATGAAAAGATCTATTATCACAAAATGTGTTACACAACAGTCTCTTCAAAAGTTTTCAAAGGGAAAACTTTCTTTCTTCTCCAAATTATGCAAAATGCTCTACACTATCTAGCTCTACTCAACAATCTCTAGCTCTGATCTATCTTCTAATATTCTGATTTCTAATCTCTAATTCTAATCTGATGCCTTACAAATGAGGGGGACTCCCCCTTTTATAGCTAGCCAAGTCCCAAAGGACGGCTAGGGTTACAATCAATAGAGGGGTCAGAATCGCGCCACCTCAGCCCTAACCCTAAAAACTGCCAGAATAGGGAGTGGTACATTAAATGAATCAAAGATTCCCACTCACTCCCAAAATAGCAAATGCAATAAATGCTCCATACTCAGTCTTCTAGAAGATCCTCGTCCAGTAGTGTGTTCCCATTAGCCTTCTCTCTGACTGCCAACTCAACAAATCTGCTAAGTACGGCCTCAACCTCCTCAACTGAAATAGATGGAACACAATCTAACTGAAACTCTAACACTGTAACTGAGTGCTCGTGCCTCGTACAAGATTTTCTCCAAGCAGCCAATGAGTCCTGCGTGTTCTCGATCAAAGTGGAGAATGTAGCAGTATTTTCAAAGTCATCTTGTACGAAGGTCTTAACATCTGCGAAGAAGGGAACCAGCAAACCCCTCAAATTATCAAAACTTATCTCTTCAGGATTCAGCCGCCTAGCAAATATGGCCTCGAAGGTGTTCTGAACTCCATCTATGATATTGGCCATAGCCTTGTGAATCCTGGCTGAATCCGCCTGTGCTGCATCAAAGAAACCACGCCCTGTGATAGCCGAAGAATACCACCGAGAGAAATCATATCGGTCATTCGCTTGAATGACACCTCCATCAATCAGCAACTGCAATGGCACATGCCTCAACGCCTCAAGACGCCGGATCACCTTACTCTGATAGATAGAGGCATCGCCCCAAGCATGATCCACCGCGTCCATCCGTGCCAAAATAGTAGAGGCCTGCTGAAAAGCAAAGGATAGGTCCTCCATGAATTTCTCTGTCTCCGCACGAACTCCTGTGACCCATTTGTCTGCCTCTTGTGCCATCCTCCCCAATTCTACCAAGCCGCTGATCGACTCTCTAGGAATATCTGCTGGAGGCTCTATCACTGGTACAGCCTGCCCTCGAGAACGAGACAACTGCTGAACATATCCAACTAACGCCGTGTGTTCTCGTTTCAACTTCTTGTATTTTCCTTTCTTTCTTGAATAATCTATCCTGAGGGCAAGGAAGGAGTTATCACACTCCTCAACACCAGGCCCCAAGTCAAGAGTGGTGACCACATAGTTTTCTCAGAGCTGCTTCATTCCGTCACACTGACTGCGGGGATTACAACGGAAGAGTACGAGAGCCATCCTCATCGCTGGAGATCTTCTAAAATTTTCTTGTTTCTTTACGGAGGAGCACCGGATCCGTTCAAAACTCTTCCATCTCAACCGCTGGATCAATTTCCTCGCTCGGGCTTCTTCGCATTCTGCCTCTAAGCCAATCAGGCACCTCGTATAGTATATCGAAAGGCCGCTGCTCCTGTGCCTCGACTTCTCTAACCTGTTCCACTTCTTCCTCATTCTGGCGAGGCTCATCGTCCTCAAGTGGCTGAGTGTCACCTGACACTATATCATCATCGTCGCCATCATTCATGGTCGCCTCTATCTCCTGCTGAAATTGAGGGTCAGTAATTGTCCCCTCATCATCCTGCTGATCAAGCCTGACAGGTACATTGGCACTTCCGCCACCGACTTCTCCTCGCGGAGGCCGAATATCATCCTCAGATTCCTGCATCATTCACGTAACCCTCTCGATCAGCAAATAAAGATACCTCTCGTGATGCTTGGAGAACGGTTCCAAGGGTGTTAAGCACAGAATCCTCGTGGAGGTTCTCGCTGAATCAATTTCTTTCTTTTCTCTCGACTCTCGGGTCCTCTTGTGATCTGTTTCTTTCCTTCCTCGTGGTGGGCCCCGTGATCTCCCCCATCAAGTTGTAAGTCAAAGCAATTGACCTACTCTTTCAATCTCCGCCACCGCCATCGCACTCCATGCCTCGTGAATGTCATAACCGGATAGAGAGAGTATCAAGGCTCAAGCAACCCTGCTCTGACCAATCAATAGGCGGAAGTGGAGTGTCCCTAACAGCTGCATAGTCTGGATGAACAACATCCATGTCCTCATTGACCTGGTCCGGAACCGGAACTACCTCACACTCCCTGATCAGAGTAATCGGCAATCTAGAGAACATCCTCTTTCTCACTTCAATCTCATCAATTGCATCAGCCCAATAATCCTCAATGGTGGCCTTGTGTCTGAATTCCTCTGACAACACCCAGTTGATGTTATGGTGCGGGTCATAGTGTTGTCTACTTGTGTGATATGAGAAATGATAGAATTGAAGCTCACTTTCAGCTTCTCTACATGCCTGTATCGAAGGACACACCTCGTCCGAGTTGCCCATCACAACTGGAAACTCTATCCCTCCTTTCTTCTTTTTCTTCTTGATTTTGTCAAAGGCAAGCAACTGTCTAGCTATCTCTAGCATTATTATTTTATCTGTTGGGTACTTAGGCAGCCTATAAGGGTATGAAGAAAATCCTTGCAACCTAATGTATGAAAATCTTGGAAATTGTATAAACCAGCACCCATACCTTTCAATTAGCTCCTGGGCATTTCTAGAGATTCTGCACTGTAACCTCTCCTGAAGCAGCCTCGTGATGTACATGGTGAATGAATCGTTGACACGCTTGTAATGGGTTGTGCTCGAAAGGTGCAACTGCGTACACGCTTCATGAATTTTGAATTGGTGAGAGCCACAACCGATGGGTTCCTTGTAAGAGATTCCTCTGTACCTCGTCATTCGTGCCAACATATAAATTAGATAGGAACTCATGTAAAACGTTTTAGTCCTCCGCAAGCTCAGGAGCTGCTCATGTATATTGTCGCTGATCATCTCAGCCCAATTGACATAATCCTTGCCTTCTAACACTAGGTTGATGTAATAAAACATCCACGGCTCAAAAATGTAAGACTGGGGGCATCCACCAACCCTGCTCAGCAACATGATGAGATCACAATATTCCCGCTTCAAGTCCTCTGCTATGATCTGTTTCGGCAACTTCGTACGAGACGGCCTCGGAGTGCTCATCCAGTGAGTGTTAATTGTGTCCATGCATCGTTCAAAAGCAGAAGCATACATACGCTCCGCTCGCTCCCTGGACTTGTAGAGCATGTTTCTATGCACCGGGATCCCAAAAGCTTCACCAATGGCTGCCGGAGTGAGATTGGCAAGTACTTGACCATCTGGTGACGTGATCGACCGGTGTTCTTTCTCGTAACAGTTGGCGCACTCCATTATCAACTCCGAACATTGAATAGCTGGCGGAAAACCAGCAGCTGCATATAGCCCACTTCAGACGATGTTGTGCGAAGTGACCGAAGCCCGATGACTTCCAATCCCGAACAGCCTATTCTTGAATGTCTCCAGGTTGACGGCGCCCAAGTTCGTGTCTGTCAACCTGCCCAATTTCGAAATGAACTTTGACTCCGGCATGAACGTTTTGCTCAACTTCTTGATCGTAGCCTGTCGGGAGGCACCATTGTCCTTTCTGGTTGTCCTTGCTTCAGCCATCTGCAACATAACAATCATTCATCAGCAATCAGATTTAATAAAATAAGACATGATAAAGGGGCTGCAGTTGAATTCCAGAGGCTGCAATAACTTTTGTGTTTGCCAACCTCAGCCTCTTCTCTTGAATAAATTCGAATTCCAACACTTAGAACAGATTTCTAAGTGAACTCCGATGATTTTACTTCAACCAGCAATCAGCAAATTGAACCTCAACCACTTCGTACTTCAAACAGCAATCTTACACTAGCAAGTTCGTGCTTTTCTCAACTAAACAAATCAGATTTCAGACCTCAGCTTAACAAGGCCGTACTTCTCAAGCAATGGCGCACCTCTTACTATAATTCAAGCAAATCAAATTTTAGGCTCAAAGCCGTACCTTTCAAGCAACTTCAAATTGCAGAAAACACTTTCCCTCTTTGACAATGGCGTACCTTCTCTTCAGCACTTAAGGCGTCTCCTTTAACTCTCAGCAAACTCAAGCTTCAGCAAAATACCTCTCAGCAATTCAAGGCGTACCACTCTCAGAGCAAATTGCCCAAATTGCGGAAAGTGAGTGAAAACTTCCATTTTATAGCTAAAATTCAAATTCTAGAAGATTTTATTTTTAGCCGCCATTAAACCTAATTACCCACTTCAAGAATTGAATTTTCCTCTTTTGATGTTTCGACACTTGTCTCCCGGCCGGGAATATTATTCTTCTAGAAACTTGACTTTGATCAAGCGAATTCTCTTCAAAAATTTAATTTAACTTCATCATATTTACTCACTCAAATGAACTCCGGCTACTAAATTAATTTAACTTCATCATCTCGCTCGAAGATTCATCTTCAAGAGTTTGATCAAAAATCATCTAGGCAACTCCTTCGCACTCATCGCTCAAGAAAATTACTCAAAACTCATTTTATTTTGAATTTGCTCTTAGAAAATTTAAAATTCTCCCTTAGGAAAATTCATAACTTAAGCACTGATCAAATTCCTTACTGAAAAAGTGTCGGCGAAGCTTGAAAGATTTAGAAATCCATTCATCATCACGAACATTCAGTACCCAGAAGCAAATTTTCTTCAGAACGCTTCGAATCGATGGGTACCCAACGAACGGGTTCATTTAATTTTTCAATTTTGAACCTTAGAGAAATATATTTCCATTGTTTAAATTCGTTCTTCGCTTGCGATCACTCTGCGTTGCTCTGATTTCTAAAAAAAATGAATCACCTTGCGTTATCATCATCTCTGACTTCATCACTGAGAAAAAAAAAAATGCTTGCCTCGAAAATTTTCATCAATCTTGAAGCTCTAGGCGTATTTTCCAAGGAAAATAAATTTGCCTTAGGAAATATTTTAAAATCTTCTTGCACTTTTGAAATCTTGCCTCAGAAAAATTTGTTGATCGCCAGTGGAGAGGGATTTTCATTTAGAAAATTTTATATCAACTCCATCCCCGGCACGCCTTGCACATTTTATCTTTACTTCATCACTTGGAAAATATTCATTCAAAAAGCCCAACGCCTTAGATAAATTTAACACTTAGAAAATATTTCATTTCCTCCCCTGAGCGCTTAGCACACTTCATTTTATTCTTCAACGCCTTGAAATGCCTTTGAAAATTTTTCCAACACCTTATAACTCCCTTGCTCTAGGCGCACACTTTACCTAGCATTTTATTCCACACCTTGGAATATTTCCTAACACCTTATATCACCCTCAACGCCTTCAAATATTTTCTAACACCTTAGGCGCCTTACATACTTGGAGAAAAATCACGCCCCACTCACCTTGGGCGCATTTTGCCTATGGAGGAGGATGACGCCTAGCCTTTTACCCTGAGTTTACCACGCTTAGATAACATTTTACCTTACTTACCACTTTTATTCACCTTTTACCTTCCAAACATGGGCGCATTTCCTTGTAGGAGGAGGATGACCTTTCAACTTCTTGTTTTTGTCCTCATGTGAGCTCATTTGGGCGCATTTAGGAGGGGGAGGAGGACGAGTTTGCAAGCTGGGCGCATTTTGCATGTGATGAAGGATAAAAACTTTGACTTTTTGTTTACCCCTTGCAACCTTGGGCGCATTTCACCCCTGCTGGTGGATGAACACTCCAACATCCTTGGGTGACTCTTCACCTTCCACGTTTTGTCTTGACATGGCCCAGTTTGGGCGCATTTTGGCCTTGGAGAAGGATGAAAATGTTGACTATGCTTTGACTCCTTGTAAGTTGGGCGCATTTTCATGCTTGTGAAGGATGGGCGCATTTTGACCCCTGAGGCGGATTTCTCATACTTAGAAACTTTTTCAACTTTTTCCTCTTTCATCTTGGGCGCATTTGGACCCCTGAGCAGGATGAAATTTCGTTGACTTTCTTTTGACTTTTTCTACCTTGGGCGCATTTTGCCCTGTGTGAAGGATGAACTCACACCTTGAAAAAATTTCTACGCTTCTTCATCAATCTGGGCGCATTTTGCCTTGCCTGCTGGACGAGACTCCAGACTTAGACAAAATTTTATCATCCTCGCCAGCATCGTGCCCTGCTATTTATAGTAAGTTCTCTGTATTCGCGCCTCTGAAGCTCGGAATGGCCTGAGATTTTAAACACAGCTTCTTCATAACCTTTTCAACCTGTCGGTACTGCCACTTTTAGTCACCCTGCTATTTATAGCCTGTTTCTGAGGGTGGCTTACTAAAAATAGTAAGCTTCTGATTCTGATAGCTCCCAAGCTCCAATCGAGTTGAAATTCGGATGAGGCGATCCTCACCACATGACCTTACTACCGACACTGCTGCATGCACCTGATTTACTATTTTTAGCACGTTTCCAATTCGACTTACTATAAATAGTAAGTGCTCCGTTTGACCTAAAATTTCACCAGCAGATAGCTTGAAGAACGCTGATCGCGATGGTTTACATCGGTTTTCGAAGATTTTGACTTTTGATGCCTATTTTTAGGCTCCGAAGCTGGAAACCCTAACTTGCATTGCATGCATATCAAAAGATCTCCGTTTGCTTTCGTTTCTGCAACACTGCGATCGGCTCGTGATCCTGAATTGCTGGGAAGCGGCTGCCGGGGCATACCTGCTAAAAATAGCAAGTTCCTTACTGAGTGAGAATCCTTGTTTGCATGTCACACCATCGGCTCTCAAAACCCATCAGAATCACCGACATGCAAAAGAACCGACATGCAACCCTAAAAAATAGCCTAAGGTCGGACTCGAAGTGGTCATCTCTCGACTTGCATGTTACATCATCGCCGGGCGTCTCGAAACCCGTGGTTAACATCCGCATTATGCAAAGAGAATCTCTGCATCTGGACCCTGAAATTTGCCCTGGAAGCCGGACTGCTAAAAATAGTAAGTTGTCCAATTTTGCTCAAATTCGGCATGCAAGCAGTCTGATGTACTCTGAATGCAATGTGATGATCGGAATCTCGAAAATGCTGACAGATTGCCCAGGATTGCAGACTTACTAAAAATAGTAAGTATCTCGGAATTCAATGAAAACTGGCTGGAAGCCTGCTGGATGTCTACCGACAACATTGCTAAGTTCAATTTTCAATTTACTGGCCCTACTTGACCTTGACTTGACCAAAAAAATGATGAAACCCTAATTTTAGAATTGGCCAATATTTTCACATTTAAGCTCAATGACGACACAACCCCCGGAAAGACAAACACCAGAAAAGAGACAGAGCGAGAGAGCGAGGAAAAACCCAAGCCAAAAGACCGGAACGGAGCAAAAATAAGGGGGTCCCCATCTGAATGGGGCGATGTGTGAAAAGGTCACAACAAGACTTTGGAACGCACTTCGAGGTGGATTGAAAATTGCCTCATTTTGTGTGCTTGAAAATCACAAACCTAGGAAACGGACAAGTTTCGTAGGGGGGGTTATCCGTGGAACGAGCGCTGCTTGATTCCATGATAACACAATTTAGATATAACCGATGCCTTAGTAATGATGATAAGTTTTCTACAGCAAATATATTAATTGTTTCTTATTAAAATATATATATAATATATTTATTATTATTATTATTTATATTAGTTTCTTTTAAATTATCAATAATAAATTGTAATATATTTAATTGTATTACAATAATTAATGATTTTTAAGTTGTCAGTATTTACAGTTATAATAATATTTAGGATAAATGATAATTACTTATATTTATAATTATAATATTATCTTGACAATTGTAATTATAATAAAGTTGCATATATATATTCTCATTTATTTACATTTCAATGTGCTACATTTTTGGGGACATGACAATGCTCTTGGCAACCATCAAACCCTTTAAATACACTGTGTATCATCAAGAAGAGTAATATGATATAGTCGGATCAACTCTGATCCTTGGCTAACCATCTTTGGCCTTCTTCTGTAATAAATTCATGAGCAAATAAAGATAATATTTTATGCATGTATCTTGTATAAATTGTCATCTCCATTATTAATTCATATGTTTAATTTATCAAATAGAGCAGTAAACACCTTTTGTAATTCTTAATAGTATTTATGGAATGCCTTTTTCAATTGAAAAGAATATCTATTAAATATCTTTTATGAATTTATACAAAATCTCTTGAATAGTCTTTTCATTCCAAATGATACTTATAGAATGATTTTGAAAAATCATACTTATCCAATGCAATTCAATGGCAATGCCTTGGTTTTAGATTTTTCCAAAAATACAATCAAAGGATTCAAGCATTACTCAGAATCTTTGGGCGTAAGCATCTATATTGGAGCTTCAAGTTAGTTGTAAAATCAAAATCCTTAGCCCTAGATGAGAAGTGTAAACTACCAAGCTATATAGCAGATAGATGTTAGCAATACACTACATACACAAGTGAAAGAAGTCAAAAAAGGAAAGGGTTAGTGAAGGGAGGAAAATAAACTAGAAAAAGTTGCAAACTTATAGAGTACAAAAGGCTTAGATATGCACAACAAAATCTACATGATAAAACTTCAATTTCAATGAAGAAGCATATATTCAAAAAGGGTATCCAAAATGATTACCAAGAAAAAAATTGTGCAATTCTTTGCAATTTTTATGTTGATATACTTTTGATGCACCCTTCTATATATTGGAAACATGTACTTTTAATACCTATTGCACCTAGCATTAAATCTAACACTACATGAAATTGCACATGAAGGTGAATGCGATGACCAAAACTCATAGTTTACAATGCAATATTCTATTTTGCACAAAAACATGTATAATATCTTTGTGCATTAAAAATCATTTTGCATAACTTGTGCAAATTGCAAATAACTCTTCATTTATCTCAAAGGAATTCCTTTCCATTAAAAGTTTGTAGAAATAATTACTTAATGATTTTTAGTCCAGAGAACCCAACAAATGAAGGAAAAACGTGTGCATAGCAATCACAAGAATAAACAAAGTTTCAATTGTGTGAAACAATTACTTCATGGTTTTTAGTCCAAAGAACCCTACAAGTGATGGAAAAACGTGTCACAAGAACAAAAAAGTTTCAATATTGCTTAAAATAAGATATAACATGGTCATGAAGAGAGAAATACGTACGCCCATACAATTTTGCTCTTTACAACACAATCACCAATTTGCATGACCGCATAAGGATCGCTTGTTCCCTGTATAGTTAAGAACATCAATAAATTTGCAATGAAATTCATAAGTGCATTCCTACGAAATTTTGGTTATATTAACATAATGAAACATCTTTATATCATAGTGTTGACACTCGATCTCAATAAGCGGATTTAAGACTCAAAACAAAATTTCATAAAAAATGTTCAAATATTATATCTTAGTATAGCAAACATAGGTTATATAATTAAATATAATAAATAGTTGTTAGTATAGAAATAAAAAAATGTTAGTTTTGATGTAGTTAGTTGGGTGGAGAAATTTTTTGTACAGGAAACCACGGGCTTTATAAGCCAAATAATATAAATGTAAATGTTAACCCAATGCAATCAATATAATTGAATATTTATATTTATGTGTGCAATGGTGTAATCTATAAAGTTTTTCAGTTTTATTTTCTCTACCATTTTCAATATGGTATTGTAATAACCCTTGCCAAAGATTGGTAGTTTTTACGATTTAATCCGTTTGGTTGACAATGTAAACATGTTGTCAAATAATAACAAATCACCGAATTGTACCTAATGCCCCGGACAAAAAATAGTTTGTTGCAATATGAAGATTCTACAATATTTTACTATTGTCAACATACTGAAATAAGACATTCTTTACGCCCATGCTGCAAATACCATTCATTCATCTACGACTGTAATATGCATGCAAATTGAAATATTCCATAAGTTAAATGACATATGGAAGACTTCCCCTAACCTTAACGGATTACCACTATTACTCATATATTTATAGGAGAAGGTATTATGATGCCAATTTCTAATTACACTAGTTCTGCTTATTGGACCCTTATATATATTAATAGGACTGGAAACTATGTCAGTAATAGTGATGCCACTGTTCTGATATGAATTCTGAAATGAAGTCTGAATTGATAATTAATTCAAGAATGAAGAACTGGCAATAAGAGATAACCGTTGTTTCTGATTTATTACTCTAAAATCATGCATCTTGAATGTGTAAGAGAATTAGATCTTCATCTGATTGCTATCCCTGATTTGATCTCTATACTCATGCGATTTTTGGTGCTGTATCTAAATAATGATTGCTTGCTCATGCATCCATTACTTGGCTGATCACGCGCTCTTTAAGAGCACTTTAGATCTGAGTTTAGAGATATAAATTTTGCAAAATGATCCATACTCCTAGGATGAACCACGATCCTCCTTAAATAGTTTTCGAGTGGGCATGATGTGAGGAGTTGCATCTCTTCACACATGCCTCTTGCACACAACTTAATTATCTCTTTAATATCATTACTAACTAATGATTGAACTGTTTGCCTATCCTTTAAACAGTGTTGACTTTTAGTGTATGCGGCTCTCACAATGTCTGTCCCTATGCAGGCTTTGCTGGAATGTCAACAAGAATAAATAGTGCCTCTTCCTTATATATCACGACCTCCAAAGAAGACATATGAAGGCATAGATGCGAATAGCTGGTTCCACAGCTCCCCAACTCCTCACATCGTGCGGCAGTCAATAGTAAGGAATGGTTGATAGAAGGTAAGCCACGATAGGGAAAAGAATGGGCCTGATAAAGTATTTGACTGCCTCCCAATACAAACAATGCCTTTCTAACAGTGTTGCCAGCGTGGCAATGCAATTAGAGAACACCAGGGTCGATGAGAATAATTGATGTCCTCCTTCCTTTGATTTTCAGCAGATAAAAAAAACTGAGATTTAGGTGGCTTCATAATATTATAAGTAGCATCCAGTTTTGACTTCGTGCAGAGGAGAAAAGGAGAATATCAGGCTTCCTCAATAAATACGCGTCCCTTCCATACATGTGATCCGCCAACAAATCAAGCTCACCAACAATAACGGAGAAATTTATATATGTTTTCCATATATACTAGGAATACCACGAAGTGTGATGGGGGGGTTGCGGTTCATTAAAAGAAAAGATAAATATTAGAAATGTGGCACTCATGTTCCAATAATAATTGGCAGCTTCTGTATATGCAAGGGCAGTGTCCAAAACACAATACCTCAAACTCCTTATTCGATTATTCAGTCCAAACATAAATCGAACCTCATATCGAATACATCAACATTTCATACATGTGCAATTATATTATTATTGTCGATGAAAGATAGCACACAAGAGTATACAAACCAGCAGATAATAACTTTCCAATTATATGCCACGAATGCCAGAAATAAATCATTCATGGCCATAAGAATATGAATCACTTAATCCAAGTAACGATCAGTAATGAAAGCAAAGGTATAGATAACCAACACCAATCGCCTAATACTGGAAGAATAATAGCCGCAATATCCAATATGAATCACTAGAACATCAGAAATGGGACATGTTGATGTGATTTTTATGACCGCACCAATCAGCAGAACAAAATAGTCCGAAGGCTACTCCATTCTCTCTTGATCAAAGTATTGCGTGCGCTAAGATTGCAATAAAGTTCGCACGTTCAACTCCAAGGTTCTGAAATACTTAGAATACCCTCAGTTGGTTTGATGTGAATTGCTGTTTTCATGAGGGGACTTACACAATTGTTCAGAATTCTTGCAGTTAACAGTAAATGAATGATTTGAAGGGGATTTTGCGCGTATGATTTGGCAATATAGTACGTTTTCCTAAAACTAACCAAAGATGAACGAAAAGTAAATGAGTGTAAGGGTAAGACGGTTCTATATTCTACTCTAAGGTGAGATGTGGGATCAATCTTAACAAGCTTCAACCAAACTCTGCTCCGCCTCACGCTGGACAGCTTATACAAAGTAGGTGCAATCTTCGAAGGGATAACGGGAAATTTTCAAATTACAATCCAACATCTAGATACCATCAAGACGACGCATACCAAGGTGTGAATTGCAACTGAAGTTAAGCTTATAAAATTCTCCAGTCGACCACGCAAGGAAAACTTGCCGTCAGCAAGCCGCTAGAGGTATGGAATGAAACGAAGTTGCCTTGATCAATGCCACACATCCACAGCTACTATCTACTTGCATGAAAATTGTACTACTTTAAACTATTTTATGCTACTTGGATTCAAAGGGATGAAGAAACCTTGCTAGCTATCCACAATGAAGACAAATTTCACCATCAATGAAAAGATTTTCTATTATGAAAGTGTTACACAACAATCTCTTACAAAAGTTTTCAAAGGAAAACTTTCCTTCTCCTCCAAACTAAGCTATGCTAAGCTACACAATTATACTACCACTCTCTCTGCTCTAGTCTGATCTCCAATCTGATTCTAATGTCTAATAATATTACAAATGAGGGGGACTCCCCCTTTTATAGATAGCCCAGTCCAATGGACGGCTAAGATTACAATCAAAAGAGTGGCTAAGATTAAGCCACCTCAACCCTAACCCTAAAAACTGCCAAAATGGGGAGTGGTGCAATAAATGAGCAAAGATTCCCACTCACTCCCTAAAATAGTAAAGGCAATTAATGCTCATAATCAGTCTTCTAGAAGATCGTCGTCCAATAGTGCATTCCCATTCTCCTTCTCTCTGGCTGCAAACTCAATGAACCTGCCAAGCACAACCTCAACCTCCTAAACTGAAATGGGTGGAATGCAATCAAGCTGGAACTCTAACACCGTGACTGAATGTTCGTGCCTTGTACAAGATTTTCTCCAAGCAACTAAGGAATCCTGTGTGCTCTGAATCAAGTTGCAGAAAGTAAAAGTGTTCTCAAAGTCATCCTGTACGAAGGTCTTCACCTCTGAAAAGAAAGGCACCAGCCTACCCCTCAAATTATCAACAATCACCTCATCTGGATTCAACCGCCTCGCAAATATGGCCTCGAAAGTATTTTGGACTCCATCAATAATGTTGGTCATAGCCTTTCATACTCTAGTTGAATCCGCTTGTGCCGCGTCGAAGAAACCACGTCCCGTGATTGCTGAAGAATACCATCTAGAAAAGTCATACCTGTCATTCTCATGAAAGACTCCTCCATCAATCAGCAAACGCAAAGGAACATGTCTCAATGCCTCAAGACGCTGAATAACCTTGCTCTCATAAACAAAAGCATCACCCCAAGCCTGATCAATTGCCTCTATCCGTGCCAAAATACTAGAAGCCTGTTGAAAAGCAAGAGCAAGGTCCTCCATAAATTTTTCTGTCTCAACACGAACTCCTGTGACCCACTTATTTGCCTCCTGTGCCATCTTCCCTAACTCCAACAAGCCACTGATTGACTCTCTAGGTATCTCAGGTGGAAGCTCTATCGCTGGAATATCCTGCCCTTGAGGACGAGACAACTGCTACATATATCCTATCAAAGCCTTATGCTCTCTTTTCAACTTCTTGTATTTTCCTTCCTTTTTAAATAATCTGTCCTTGAGGGCAAGGTAGGAGTTATCACACTCCTCAACAATCTGTGCACCTGTGGGGCGTCCTAATTCCAGAGTTGTGACCACATAGTTTTCGGGTACTGCTTCATCTCTATCACAATCAACCTATGGCACGGCCATGTGAAGGGTGCAAGAGCCATCCTCATCAGTTGATATCTTTGAAAACTTTCGTGCCCTCTTCTTCTGTGGAGGTGCACTGATCCTGTTCAAAAACTCTTCCATTTCAACTGCTGGATCAATCTCCTCGCTGGGGCTTCTTCTCATCCTATCTCTGAGCCAATCAGGTACTGTATATTGTATATCAAATGGCTGTTCTTCTTGTGCCTCTACTTCACGGACTTGTTCAACTTCTATATCATTCTGGTGAGGCTCATCGTCCTCAAGTGGCTGAGTATCTCCTGAAACTATATCATCATCATCTTCCAAAGCCGCCTCTAACTCCTGCTGAAACTGAGGGTCAGTAGTAGTCCCCTCATCAGTTTGCTGATCATCTCTACTAGGTGCGTTGACGCTCTGGCCAATTGACTCTCTCTGTAGTGGCTGATTATTTTCTTGTATCGCTTGCACCTAATTCAATGCATTTCTTTGATCAGCAAATAAAGAAACCTCCTGTATACTTGGAGAATGTGTCTCCAATGGCGTGGGTGACTCAACTACAACTCGTGGAGGCTCCGACTGAACAGGCTCCTGCCGAACTGGCTCTTTCCTTCTAGATTCCGAACCTCGTGTGATTTGTTTCTTCCTGCTGGTGGTGGGTGTCCTGTGATCTCCCATCAAATTGTAAGTCAATGCAATCGACCTACTCTTCAACCTGTTCACCCGTCTGTCAACCCATGCTCTAGTAAATGTCAAGACTGGAATAGAAAGTGTGTCCAAATCAGCAATCTCAGGTTCTGACCAATCTAGGAGCGGAAGTGGAGTATCTCTCACTGCTCATAATCTGGATGGACAACGTCCATGTCCTCATTCACCTGGTCTGGTACCGGAATGACTTCACACTCCCTGATCATGTTTATTGGCAACCTAGAGAACATTCCTCTTCCTGACTTCAGCGTCTGTCTGATGCATCAGCCCAATAATCCTCAATGTTTGCCTTATGTTTAAACTCTTCTGACAGTACCCATTTGATGTTGTTATGCGGATCATAGTGCTTCGGCTGGTGTGATATGAAAAGTGATAAACTGACTCACTTTCAGCTTCTCTAGCTTTGTAATGAAGGACACACTTCATCGGAATTGCCCATGACAATTGGGAAGTCAACACCTCCCTTCTTCTTTTCTTCTGAATTTTATCGTAGGCAACCAATTGCCTAGATATCTCTAACATTAATATTCTGTTGGTTGGGTACTTAGGCAGCCTATATGGATATGAAGAAAATCCTTGCAGCCTAATGTAAAAGAACTTCGGGAATTGTATAAACCAGCACCCATACCTCTCAATCAATTCCTGAGCTTCCCTCGAGATTCTGTGATGCATCCGATCCTAAAGTGTTCTCGTGATGTGCATGGTGAAGGTGTCATTGGCACGCTTGTAATGAGTAGTACTAGCCAAATGCAACTGCGGACAAGCCTCATGAATTTTGAATTGGTGAGAGCCACAACCAACAGGTTCCTTATATGAAATTCCTCGATACTTCGTCATACGAACCAGCATGTAAATGATGTAAGAGCTCATATAAAATGTCTTCGTTCTTCTCAAGCTCAGGAGCTGCTCATGCAAATTGTCACTGATCATTGCAGCCCAGTTGACGTAATCCTTCCCTTCCAGCACGAGGTTGATGTAGTAGAACATCCACGGCTCAAAAATAAATGATTGCGGGCAACCTCCAACTCTGCTCAGCATCATAATGAGATCACAGTACTCCTGCTTCAAGTCATCTGATATAATTTGCCTTGGAAACTTCGTACGAGAGGGCTTGGGGTTGCTCATCCAGTGAGTATTGATCGTTTCTGTACATCTCTCGAATGCAGAAGCATACATTCGCTCAGCTTGCTCCCTCGATTTGTAGATCATGTTCCTATGCACTGGGATTCCGAAAGCTTCACCAATAACTAAAGGAGTGAGGTTGGCGAGCACTTGACCATCTGGTGACATGATTGACCTGTGATCCTTCTCATAGCAGTTGGCGCACTCCATCATCAGCTCCGAACACTGAATGGCTGGTGGGAAACCAGCAGCTGCATATAACCCACTTCGGACAATGTTGTGTGAAGTGTTCAAAGGTTGATGATGACCAATTCCTAGTATTTTATTCTTGAACGCCTCCAAGTTGAAAGAACCCAAATTGGTATCAGTCAGCTTGCCCAACTTCGAAGTGAACTTTGACTCTGGCATAAATGTTTTGCTCATTTTCTTTATAACTGCTTGTCTGGATGTACCATTATTGTCCTTGCCAGTTGTCCTTGCTTCAGCCATATGCAAAATAACGAACATCCATGAGTAAATTAATTTAGAAAATAAATAAAATATTGTGCAGGGGCTGCCAGTCGACTTCAAGAACTTGAGAAGCTGCAATAACATTTCTCATTCGCAAACCTCAACTTCTTCTTCAACAGATTTCGAATTATAACCACTTAGAAACAAACTTCTAAGCAAGCTCAACTTCAGCAACTTTACTTCACAGTCAGCAATTGCAGATTTTAAACTTCACTCTTGTAAATTTGCACTTCTTCAATCAGCAAATCAGCAAGTGCGCACTTCGAGCTTAACATTCAACTCAGCAATATTTTGTTTATAAGCTTCAACAATTCTCTTCAAATCGTACTTCTTTAGCAACCTTCAGTCTAAGCAAAATTTCGAACTTCTTCAACACTCAACTCAGCTTCAGACCCAGAGCAAATCGAATTCTCTTCTACTATGAAAAAGAAGTGAATAACCACTCAATTTTATAGCACAAATCGAATTCTAGAAGGAGCTAAGTATAGCCAGTGCATTAAATCTCCACTACTCCACTTCAAGAATTTGAATTTTCCCTCTCTAGTATTTTTGACACTTGTCTCTCGACGTCAGGAATCTTATTCTTCTAGAAGTTCAACTTTGACTGTCACATTTTAATTCTCTTTTGAAAATGTTTTAATTTAAATTCATCTTTAAATCAATTTTCATTCACCAGCCGAAGTTCTGTCTTGCAAATTTTAAATTTTAATCACCTCTGACGCTTTGGAAAATTCATCTGTGAAGAATTCAATCAAAAATATCTAGGCAATTCACTTTAAATTTATCGTCGAAGCATTTTCCTTTCAAAAACCATTTTATTCAAATTTGCCTCAGAAATTTTTAAAATTTTCCTTCGGAAAATTCATAACTCAAGCGCCGATTAAATTCTTCACCCAAAAAGCGTTGGCGAAGTGCAGAAGACATGAAAATCCATTTCTCATCGAAGATCATCAGTACCCAGAAGAAAATTTTCTCGAAAACTTGATGAATCCATGGGTACGCAACGAACGGGTTCACTTAAATTTTGAAATTTCGAACCTTAGAAAAAATATTATTCAATCAATTTTAAATCCGTTCTTCACATCTGTGATTGTATTGTGTTGCTCAGACTCGAAGAATTTTTAAATTCATCCTGCATTGTCATCATCTTCCGACTTCATCACTGGCAAATCCATCCATGTTCAGGAAAATTATTCATCACCTTCATGTCTAGGCGTATTTTCTTAAGGAAGAAAATATTTTGCCTTAGAGAAATTTTTGAATCACTTTGCATTTTTGAAAATTTTGCCTTAGAAAAATTTCTATTCAACTTCATTCATTTTCCTGTGAGAAAAAATTTATTTCATCCATGCTCATTTGCCAGTGGTGGAAATTTATCAACTTCACTTGGAAAATTTTCCATGAAGGCGCCTAGCACATTTTATTTTTTATTCACCACTTTACATCTTATTTCACACTTGAAAGACATTTTCATTTAAAGCTCCAACACCTTAGCAATATTTTATTTTTTTACTCACCACCTTAGGCGCATATCATGTGTGAAGAGGGACAAGCTTTCAACGCCTAGCACTAATCATCTCACCCCTTACCTTGTTTACCACCTTACACTTCACCTTAGGCGCATATAGCATATGCAAGAGGATACGCCTAGCAATCTTATCTTTTAATTTTACTTTCACACTCTTCATTCACCTTTTATTGACTTCAGCTTGGGCGCATATCACATCTCATGAAGGATGACCCTTGGACTTCCCTATTTTGTCTTCACATGGCCCCATTTGGGCACATTTAGGCATGTAAGGAGGACGAACTTTGTTGACCCTTTGACTCATTCGCTACATGGGCGCATTTCTCAAGGTGTGAGGGATGAAAATGGATACCACGTCTTCAAGTGACCTTTCAACTTCCTCTTTTTTGTCCTTACATGCCCTCTTTTGGGCGCATTTTGCATAGGGAGAAGGATGAAAAACTTTGACTCCTTTGACTTCTTTCCTTTTGGGCGCATTTTGGCACATGTGCAGGATGGGCGCATTTAGGGGGTGGTGGAGGATAATTTCTTGCCTTAGAAATTTTTCAACTTCATGCTTCAAGGTGGGCGCATTTTGATGGGTGAGGAGGACGAAAAACTTTGACTTCCTTGACTTTCTGTTGCATGGGCGCATTTGAGCCTAGGAGGAGGACAAAACTCATACTTAGAAATTTTTTTATGTTTCTTCATCAACTTGGGCGCACTTTCAAGTAGCTGCAGGATGAAGTTCTAGACTTAGAAATTTTCTCAGCCACTTGTGCTTGAGGGCGCATTTTTCTATGTGAGGTGGATGAACATCAACACTTAGCCATTTTATTTTTCATCTTCGCCAGTTTATCCATGCATGCTATTTATAGTAAGCCCCTCAATTTTCACACTTCAGAAGCTCAGGTCGATTTGAAATTTTGAACACTGGATCCTCATGACTTCATTAGCCTGTTGACACTGCTATTTCGGGTTGGCCTGCTATTTTTAGCCCATTTCTGAAGGTGGTTTACTATAAATAGTAACTGCTCGTTTCTAATACCTCCACAACTCTGTTTGATTTGAAATTCGAATGACGTGCTCCTCACCACATGACCTGCCTGTTGGCATCGACGCATGCGGCTGACTTTCTATTTTTAACCTGTTTCGGAAATGACTTACTATAAATAGTAAGTGCTCCGTTTGTCTTCAAATTTTACCAGCAGATAGCTTGAAGGATGCTGGTCGCGGTGGTTTACACCGGTTTTCGAAAATTCTGACTTTTTACCTCTCTTTTCGGGTCCCAAAGCTGGAAACCCTAATTTGTCTTGCATGCATATCAAATGATCTTCGTTTGTCCAGGCATCTGCTGCATTGCGATCAGCTCGTAATTCTGAAGTGCTGGGAAGCGGCTGCCAGGATGTACCTGCTAAAAATAGTAAGTTCCTAAATGAGTGACCATCTCCGTTTGCATGTCACGCCACTGCAAAGCTCTCGAAAAACCCATAAGGAATATGCAAACATGCGAAGAAAACCCTGACATGCAAACCCTAAAAATAGCCTCGGAAGGCTGAACTCTGAAAGTCATCATCTCATTTTGCATGTTATACTGTCGCGAAGGTCTCTGAAAACCCAGAAGGAATCTCCAGACATGCGTTGAAAAACTCTGCATATAGCTGAAATCTACTCCGGAAGCTGAACTGCTAAAAATAGAAAGTTGTCCGTTTCAGCTCAAATTTTGCACATGAGCAGCCTGATGTGTTCTGAATGTAGTGTGACTGTTAAAACTCCGAAAGTGTCAAGAAAATGTTCCAAATTTCACACTTACTAAAAATAGTAAGTGACTGGAATTTGATGAAACCTAGCAGGAAGCTTGCTGGAAGCATACAAACATCAATGTTAGTCTATGTTTTCAATTTATTCACCTCGTTTGACCACAAGTTGGCTGGAAAGTTCAAAACCCTAATTTTCAGACTCGGCCAAATTCACGTTTAAACTCAATGGCGGAGACATCCCCGGAAAGGCAGACACCAGAAAAGAGACAAATAGCAAGAGAGAGACAAAGACCAAAGCCAAAAGACCAAAATGGAGCAAAAATTAGGGGGTCCCCATTTTGAATGGGGCGATGTGTGAAAAGGTCGCAGGAGGACATTACAGGTATCAAAGTAAGTAATGGTTTTGTTCCTGTGAATGTTGGTCCCTACATTTTGTTGTAATGAGACAAATTTTTGTGACAAGTTTTTTTGTCAAAAGATAGCAGTAGAGGGAAATATCTCAAGGCAAATTCTCAAATGGCTCAAACTTCTACTTAATCTCTATTGTCAGCACTATGTTCTTCATTGTCATGACTAATGCAGCTACATTCTTTGCTGCTGCATATAAAGACTATTTTTAATAGCATTCACGAAAGTGTTCCAATTTCCAAACATGTAAAGTGAAGATTCATCCAAAGGAGTATTGGAGTGCCTTTCACAGAACTTGGACTACATGTATACTATACATATTAGGCATCATGCTGTTATTGTTGTCTACCAATCAAATGAGGAATTAACACATTGAAATGTAAATAAACACGAAAATAAATAAAGAAATACATATATAAGCAATTTTATTATTATCAAGATAATATTATTATAATTATAATTATCGTAGATAATATTTTAAATTAAAACAATGGGCAGAGTAGGGTCGAATACCGGCGAGGAGGTGAAGCAAAGAAATTCGGCGCAGGCTGAAACAGCGAAAGAGAAACTATGCTGGGGAGATGAAGCGGCGAAGGAAAGCGAAGCCGAGCAAACATTTCTTCATACACCACAGTGGGTCTTCGAAGACGGAAGATGGATAGACAAATGTCACTGGGTACATCGTACGCAGGGCGAAGCGGGGAAAATGGAAGAAAGGCATGCCAGAAAGCGTCATGACACTCTCGATTCTCTTGAGGAAAATAGGGCCCCATGGAGGAACCATTCTGGTTTCGGAGGACAAAAAACACAAGGAAAGAAGGATAACCTACCTTGGAGGAACCCTAGGAACAAAAGAAGTCAGAGAAGTGTGCGGCCGGATCAAAGATTTGGGAAGGAGCGAAAGGCTGAGGAAAAAGATAATTCTGGCACACTGAATGCGGAGGACATTATTGAAATTGAGGTCTCAGAAGAAATAAAACCAGACATGGAGATCCTGAAAGAATTCGCATTCATTTGCAAATTCATCGGAGCTACACCAAACAGAGCATCAATCAGACTTTGGATTAAGGAACATTGGAAAACGGAGGTTATACTAAGATTTCTACCCAAAGGTTTTTTCCTAATCGTTTTTGCCGATGAGAAAACCAAAACAAGAGTGACAGAAGAAGAAATCTGGTTTATGGAGGAAATGCCTTTGTACATGCAGCCATGGAACAAGAACTTCGACCCAGTTAAAGTGCGGCCTTATGATCACCCAGTTTGGGTCAGATTGTATAATCTCCCAATAGAATACTGGGCAGGCGAATGCCTGGAAAAAATCGGTCGCTCATTGGGCGTGCTTATGGAAATTGATTCAAATATTCTGGAGGGAGATATGTACAAATATGCACGTCTGAAGATTGCGGCGATTGATACAATCCCTAGAAACATCCTTTTACTAGCTAATGGAGAACGGTGGAGGCAAGGTATTGAAATCGAAGAACCTAGGTTTTTCTACCTTTCCTGTGGTTCGCGCGGCCATGGATCCAATGAATGCACTATAGGACCGGTGGAAAAAAGCAAGACGCCATCCTTTTGAGTGCTGAATGTCAACAATTTGATTATATTAATTTGAATGTCAATTTGAATGTCAACAAGTCTGAGTGCTGAATGTCAATCTGAATGACAACAAATCTGAATGTCAATCTGATCTAAAGGGTGATGATCTAAATGTGTCTAAGAATCTTAAGCTTAAGAAATGACTTTGCTCTGTTTAAGCCAGCATTCTGAACTTTATCCTTTGCCTTGACATCATCAATGGCAGCATTCGGAATTTTATCCCTTGCCTTGACATCAATGACAGTAACTCCAACACTGAGTTAGCCACACCTCATAAAACACCGCCCGGCTTCTAGACTTAACCAAAAATTTGAATGGAGATGTCAATTTTGGGAGCGATGACCAAAATTAAGGTAACAGCTAGTAGTCAGCATTTGTCGGTGCTGTTCAATCTAAACTTTGTTTGCAACTAAATAGGGGTTCCTAATATAATTGGTATAAAGCTATGTTTGTTCGTGTTGAGTGTTGGGTCCTTCTTAAATCTGAAAATCTCGCTGCAGCCTTGACTATTGACAATTCCATGCTGCATCTATGGAAAAAAACATACTCGGCGTAGATATTTACATTTGATGGAAAACCTCAAGGGATAATTTTTACAATGTGCATATTGGTAAATTCTATTAGTTTTGGTCTAGTAGGTCTTAGGGAGCTTCCCTCATAATTTGAAGAACAGTTCTAGCATACACATTGTTTTGTTTTGTGTTGTCACAGAAGTGACACTTAAAACACTAACATAGATCAAATTTGAAATCATATGTTTGTGAAAGCCACGAGGTGCTAAAGAACATTTATTAAAGAATTTCATCAAATGCAAGATGTCATTACTGTTTGACTTGAAGAGTGATGAGCTATGGAAGTGTGGTGTTGATGAGACATTTGATTGTTGTATGGCACATCCCTAAATGCAAGTCACTTTCTATAGATAAGAATGAATCTATTATTTTACTTGTGCCCAAAGCTTGTACAATGTTGCATCCATGGAAACTCTTTAACTTTTTGTTCTTGTTTTTGAGGTCAGGAAAACAATTTGAATTAACTACTACAGCAAATACTTGAATAGAAGAGAAAAAAAAAGCAGGAAATTCAGAAAAGAAAAAAAAAATCAAGTTTTGAGTATACCCATGGATCCATAGCAGGCAAATTAACCCCTTTCTTCAGCTTAACAAACAACTGACCATCATAGATATCATGAAGAAATTGCCTGCAATTAAAAGTTCACAAACAAATCACTGTCAACCATATTCATGCACACTAAGACAATACGTTGAAACAAGCTTCTACATTATATAACTACTGTGTTCAGCATTAGAGGTCAGCATAAATATCTTTAGAGTGACAAAGACTGACATGGGATTGTTTTTCATCAAAGATAATGTATGTTGATTAAAAAATAATTCGTATTTCAGGAAATGCTAGGAAGATACTATCAAAACATCAAATCAAGAAAGCAGAAGGTTTGATTAAGGACATACAATGTATGTCAGCCCAATATATAGAAAAGAATGTCATCCAAACATTATCAAAACTCATAGAGATCACATGTGCTGTAATATAATGTAAATATAGGGAAGAACCAGCTATTTATGCATGATTTTATTAGTTAAACAGGATTTACTATGAAAGAAACATGATACAGTTCAATATCAAAGCACCTTTTCTCAAAGAAGAGTTATATATCGGATAAGCATCTAATCAAAGATATTACAAGTTAGTTCTAGACAATGTTTTTATGTAAATGGTAAGAAACCAAGAAATTCCCAAAACTTACATGTTCAATATTATGCATCAGCATTATACCCAACAAGCTAAAATTATTTAGTTATTAAGGTTCACTTCTAAATTTAAGGTGAAAGATGAGGTTCAGTTATTTTCATGTTCTCAATATAACTTTATAAACTAGTAACCAAGCCCCAGTATCTAGAACAAGATAAAACAAAAATAAATATTCATAAAATCAGGTTCTTATAGATTATAGAACAATCCATGGTTGATTTTCACTTACAATTATGGAGCTTGCTAAGAATGATTTTACCTTGAAATTATGGAACTCGCTAAGAATCCATTGACTATTGAAACCACAAAAGTTTCAGTAGATAGGGCAATCTTTCTACAAATCATAAGATAGAAGATCAGAAGCATTAAAACACTTGCAGTTATTGGTTTTTGTTAAGGATGAAGAATATTAACATAGCCACAATTTGTAGTTAAGGATTTTTTGGCTTAACCATCTGAGATCAGATCTGATCCTGAATGAATTTAGAGCGGATTAACAGGAATGATTATAGATCATTTGCATGTTTGTCTTTCCCAATTCAGTCGTTATTGAACTATACTTTACACTTGTAATTTTGGATTTCCATTATCAATTCTATGAAAAGAGTTGCAGATAAAAAAAATTGTGTATGAAGTACTGAAATGATTAAAACATTCTAAAAAGATAGACATGCTATATGTGTGAAGAGGAAACCTCTAATATCAGAATTACTAAACCTAGATAAATACCCCTTCATGTAACTAAAAAGGATGAAACAAAAAGGATAAATCCATAGAGGAAAAGAAATTTAGAATCAAATGCTAAATCGACAAATAACGCTATAGGTAAAGACAAATAAATCCATATTTTGGTGTGAGTGTTGATTTGCAGGGTATGGGAGCATTTTGGAGTGATTTTCTTGAAGTTTCAGTTTGTTGGTTGCTTCTTTCCAACCCTAGGCCATACCATTGACTTGCTCATGCTGATCGGAGGATTGTAAAACTTTTTATGGGTATTGTTTATTCCTATTTGGCAGATTGGAGCGACCTATTGTGCAAGGTTACAGGTTCTTTAATGGAGGAATGATTTTCTAGAAGCAGATCGCCCCTCCTTGCTGGATGTACCATTTGGAGGGTTTGGTGCATTGGGAATCGTGTGAAATCTGCCTCTTACCTGTTGTTCAGTCTGATTTGGAGGCGTTTAGACCTTATATTTACCTTGCAAGCTTCTTGGAGATGTTCTATGGTGTTTAGGTGAGTTTCTTCGAGTGCATGCCAATCCATTGCTTGCTGTTCAGAGGTGTTTCAGACCTGAGTTTTCATATCAGACCTGGGAGAGTTGTTGTTCAGACCATTTTCAGACCTCCAAGTGTCATTGCTGAGGTATACTTGCTTTATTTTACCAAGGGGTAGCTTGTTCTTGCATTGGGGCTCATTTTGGGGTGTTGTGCCAAGAGTTTAGCATCATTTCTTATTGTAGCAGCAGATTATGTTATTCTAAAATTATTTGTAATGAGCTCTTTGTAACACCATTTTGGTAGTACCATCGGTGATTTAGCTCTTTGATTATTGCTACTTACCCCACTGAATAAGTGGTATTTTCTAACCCCACTGAATAAGTGGCATTCCTGCTAAATATGCATATGATCTCTCTTTGTTTTCATGTAATTCCCGCTGAATAAGCGAATGAGCTCCTTCGTGTTTTCCCGCTGCATAAGCGGAGGTTTCATTTCATTTCGAGGCTTTATACTGACCCCACTAAACAAGTGGTTTACTTCATAAACATTTAATTGTAAGTCTTACTACTGTATGCTCTCACCTTGCCCACACCCATACCAGGATCTGGGTGATTAGAAAGTGGAAGGTAATTGCTTTCAGTTGATTCTTGCTTATCACTCACCCTACTAAACAAGTGGTTGCATTTTCATTTATTGCAATGTATTATTACTCATCCCACTGAACAAGCGGTGCTTTAGATTATTGCAATTTGCACCTTATGTAATGTCCCCGTTTTTAGCACTTCACTTTTCAGTGATTGGTAGCCTATTCCCAGTGTGTTGTCAGCTGGTCAGTGGCAGAATTAGGGTTTCCAGCTGTTTGATGGGTTCTCTTGATGATTCAGGGTTTTGCTTGTTGGAGTTTGGTTGTTTGGATTCTGGATTCCTTCTAGGTTTTCAGAGAGCTTCGCAGAGGTATGACTTGCAACTACGTCGGGCAACCTTTCTGAACTTACTATTTTTACTAAGTTATGACGGCTACATCTCGGAGTTTGGGATTTTGGAGTGCGGATTCTTTCTGGGTTTTCAGAAAGCTTCGCAATGGTGTCGCATGCAGTTTGATCCGAGCGACTTTCCGAATTTACTATTTTTAGTAAATTCTATTTTTGGCAGTGATCATGCAGTTTCCAGTGCAGTTGGCTTTCTTCTTCAGTCAGTTCAGTTGGCTTGTTCATTTTTGGCTTTGGGGCGCATTTGGAGAGATAAGTCAAATTATTTAAATAAAGTCATATTTTACTGTTGACCCCCCCTTAGCCTAGTGATTGAACTTTAAGTTGTTTTAAAAGGTGGTCTTTATGGGTGGACGCCTCATTGAGGTGAATTATTATATATTAAAGTTCAAAATATTACTTGGAGAAAAGGACGCCCATTTTATGAAGTGAAGATTTTAAAATAAAGTAAAATTAAACCTTGAGAAAGGGGGCGCCCAAATTGGAGGGAAAAGAAGACAATTCAAATTTGAAGATTAGGGTTTCTTTTCTAGAAGCTTCTGGAGGGTCTTCTCAAAATTATATAAGGAAGCCTTGGGCCTTCATTTCAGTATCTTATGACTTGAATATTGTTATGCTGCCGGAATGGTGCTGGGATTGCTTCGAGGAATGAATGCCTCCTAGCTTGACTCTTCTTCTTGCTTGAAAGATAGCAACTAGTTGAGAGATAGTTTGTAATAGGTTTGTCTTGCATTTCAGTTGAGTATCTTGCATTTTGGAGTTCTAGTTTTGCATTTTCTGTCTCTTTTTGAAGTTGCTGAATAGCATAGCTGAATGTATGAATTGCTCATATCTTTGGAAATAAAAATATTATCATTCTGGGTAGTTTTCCATTGTGTTTTCCAGCTTGGAGCAACCCTTCTTGGGAGTTTCCAGATTTTTAAAAGGTGTCTAGAATTTTATATTTAAAAATCGCCCCTCTTCATGGCTGCACCATTTTGGGGCTGTCTTGGAAAGTGTGCACAAAAATAATACTGCATTTTGTTGGTCATTTCTCAGCTTGGAATTCATTGTCATCATCCTAGCTTTCATTTGCATCTAGTCTCATGTCATTCTGGCAAGTATTGAGTGAGTTGGGAGTATTTTAGTGGGTTCTAGGGTTGCTGGTTATGCATTTCAAGTTGCTGGTCTGTTATTTTAGTCTTGAGTAATTTGCATTTTGGTGAAGAGTTTGTGTCTGGAAGGTTATAATTAGTATTGGAATGATCATATCTATTGCTGCAGCAGTGGAGAGCTTCTAATCTTGTTCATTGCAGGCATCTTCTGATATTATGTAAGCTGAACAGTAGTACTGTCAGCATTCTCTCTTCTGCTCTCTATTTTACTGTATTTCCCACTGGATAAGTGGAAGAGGCTGGCTTGCCGCCTATTTACTTTGATTTACATTGTAATATCTTACATCTCCGCCCTATGGTAGCTCCATTCCCACTCCGGGTTTGAAAGCACATTCTGGGTGTTGAGTTTACTTTCAGCATAATAGAAGATAAGGATCCTTTGACCATATGCTCGTCGTCATCCGGCGCATTCTTGGTTAGAGTTACTTCCAATTGCAGTTCTGATTAATGTACTAACGATCCTCTTGCCATATGACAGCCTCTCTCTTGTTGAGATTGAGTGCGCATTCTTGGCAAAGAGTTATATTGTAACTGCTGGTTTGAATTATCTAACCCTAATGGGTGCTTTCTGCATTGTTGTGTTCTTGGCAAAAATCGGAAAAAATTGGTTCGGGATATTGCAATGGTATCAAAGCCAAGATCCTGCCATCCTGTGCCCATTAAGGTTCAGTTGACAGTTGAATGACAGAGAAATCAGTTCTACACCAGAGGCCAGAACAAAGTTCAGTTTAGCTCTCAGAAGTTTTGAAGATGTTGCGTTTCCTGAAGTCCAGGAATCATGAGAAGTCGGATTTGATTGTGGTTTCTAAAGAATGCCAGTTCAGGAGACAATGTGAACATGAGGCTGCCATACTCTGTATAGATTATTAAAGCATGACAGATGAGTTTAAGAACGATGTTTCATTTGACACCTTTTTGGATTGTGTGGTGATTTATTATCCTAGAAAG
>VDFB02025675.1:320033-420911 GCA_007258455.2 Sequoia sempervirens | reverse complement strand
TTAAATATTAAAGTTGTTGAAAAAGTAAAATTAAATCACAACTTATATTTAAATATTTAAAAGGGTGTTTTAGGTGTGCAAATAAAGTGTCACTAGGATCAAGGTGATGAAAAGTGGTCACAAGAACACTTTATACTATTTTATTAAGGAAAAATGCTTTTCCAAAAAAAACAAGAAAAAAGAAAAAATGTCATAAGCTTAATGGAGGCATCAATCGCCTAAATACTATATCACAGATACTCCTAAGGCCTAACTATGATGCCAACCCCTATGAAGATGCCCTAGAAGAGGTGGGAGGAGAGATGCAAGCACTTCTTGTACTACTGGATGAGAAGAAATTAGAGAGGGTGAGGCCAAGCAACCATAGAAGCAACTTTTAATCTTGATTTGACAAACCAAGGTAGATATTACAAGCACTATGTGCGGAAGTCGTAGTCCACACATACATAGACACCCACCTCATCCAACTCGAGTGTAGCCTAGTCACAGGGCTTTTTTGTGCCTAGATACATACCTATAGCACAACCTTCACCCCAAGGTATAGGGTGGAATAAGTAGGTGCATTAAGAAGCAAAGAAGGTATGAGAAATTTTTTGGTATTACAACTTTTCCTTTAACATGACAAAGAGCCCATAATAGGAGTATTTGGTGACAGCATTCATAGTTATAGGGAAAGGGTAAAGACACCCATAATAGGAGTATTTGGTGACAACATTCATAGTTATAGGGAAAGGGTAAAGACACCCATAACATGACAAAGAGCCCATAATAGGAGTATTTGGTGAAAGCATTCATAGTTATAGGGAAAGGGTACAAGACATGAAATAACCCCCTTACAATTTTTTTCAAATTTTTGCCACAGCACTTCACCCGTTAGCGTTAGCAAAACCAAATAACCACTTGGAAAGTAACCCTCACCAAGAATGTTCACCAAGATCCCAGTGTGGGCAAGGTGATAGCATATGGTGTCGAGGATCGTTAGCATATAAACTGAAAAGTGCTGAAAATTACAATGCTTATGCAACTCGACCACTTATTCAATGGAAGAAGTTTGACGGCTCAGCCGATCAGCATGATGAGGAATTACAAAGTGCATGAAAAGTAAAGAATGGGCAGCTTGCCGACCCCTTCCGCTTGTTCAATGGGCAGTACAGAAAGTAGATGGACGGCGAGGCCTGTCCCTTCCACTAAGAGTGGGAATTACAAATAAAGAGCATGCACGGCAAGGCTTGTCCCTTCCACTATGAGTGGGAAATATATAGTAAAGAGCAGAATTATATAGTGACTGAATCAGTACTACTGTGTAATCTCCCTACTAAAACTTGACCTTGTTTTCCAACTTTCAAGCCTTGGACATTCCATCAAACAGTTGTCTTGTAAAGTCTGAACTTGTTGTCTTGAGTTTTCAGTTTGTTTTGATTGTTTTGTATGATGCAAATGTACTTGAAAATGATGTGGAAGAGCTAATCTAATTGACTGAAATAAAGTAGAATGCAATGCTAAATCGGTATGCAGCTTTTCAATGATGTATGTAACTGGAATATGATGAGAAATGCTCCTAAACATTACTACAAACAATTTCCATGCATACTAATGACTGATATGTGAAGCCATGATAATTGACATATTGACAAACAAATGCTATGCAACCTTATTCCTCCTTAATTGATTATATAGTTGACTGATTACAATGATGTGCAAGTGCCAAGACTCTTGGCTTACAATAAGATCAATGCTATAACAATGCTGATATGAAATGTATATCTACAGTTGTCATATGGCAGTGACTCCTACAATGATGTAAGAATGCAATGATACAAAATATGATGAAAAGAACCTGCAAATGAATGCAAATATGACTACTGACAAAGTCTGATATGATGGCAGCATTCACAATCTTGATCGATCCTTCACAAGGGCTGCATATCTGCCTCCAAAGTTGCTGCGCCAAGACTCACAGATGCCCAACGACCTCTTCAAATATTTTTATGAATTTTTCTGCCACTTTTAATCAAAATCACACCCTAGCATAGTGCGCCCAGCAATGGATGAAGACTCTGATTTTTACCAGCAACATATACAACAATCGAACCAGCACTAAGATGAAATTGGCCCCCTCCAAATTTCAAAATCATCAACCAGCAACATATATATAAATCAATCCAGCAATGGGATGAGATCAATCTTCCTCAAACACAAAATTCGCCCTCTCCAAAGGACTGAGAATATCTCCACAAACTGAGAATATGATGCCCCAAATTGAATCACCAAAATTGGGCCCTTGGCCACACAATTTTGCACAAGTGGAAAGACTGAAATATCTTCCCCCAAACTCCCAACTAGGATTGGTGTCTCACAATCGAAACCGGCACTGTAGAGTCTTCAAACCCTCAAGCAAGTTAAGCATTAAGCTTCAGCTTCTTACCTCACAGGTGATGAGTAATGAATTCCAAATCAAGTGTGTTCAAATGCTTAGCCAACAACTTCTTAAATAGATTTCTCAATGCCTTTTCAAGAAGCTTCTAGAAGAATATTATTTTATTCCTCAAGTGACTTTTATTATTTTATTATTTTATTTTTAAGTCACTTAAGTCACTTTATTATTAAATTAATTAAATAATAAGTCATCCCTTTTGATATTATATTTTATCGGAATAACTTAATAAATAATTAATTTAATATACCTCCAATTCAGGGACATGACATACTAATTTCAGCCTTACAATATAAAGTAATCTGCAAATTACAAAGTGTATAAGTTGTCCAATCCACTACAAAATGATGTTAGACATGATCTTCAAACTTCACAAGCTATACTACTCAGGAAACAAGCCAAAATCTGAACTTTCAACAATCTGATATAAAAAACCAAAAAATAGAAAATGCAAACCAGCAAGCATGAATCACACCAAAATGTTCAGAACTCGATGTAGACACCTCCAAATGACATGAAACCAATTGCAAATGAAGCATAGGAGGTAGGCACTCAAGTTAGAACCAAGAAACAACATCAAACACCTTAGAATATTTTATGCACGCAATCCAATGCAATGACAGGCAAGATACAACCTCCTTGAAGAGGGCGACCAGCAAGGATAAATCATATGCTTCACCAAAAATTACCAAAACTTGTGGAAAGGGGCGCCTAGCATAGAGAAAGAGATTGGAACTATACCCACAACCACTGGAAAATCGAGCAAAGAGCCACAAGCAAAAACGTGCTTCTACAGCACCAAAACCAACAAACGCAAACTTCAGAAAACTTCAAATATCTTCATCACAATAACCTCAATCTGCTCTTTAGTGTGAAGAATAGCCACAAAGCTCAGCTAGGTGCTATCTTGCAAGCACGAAACCAAGGTTGCTAGGAGGTATGCTTTCCTCAAAGCGAGCCTATACCAATTTCGGCAGCACTTCGTTGTAATTTTCAATGGATAGCTACAAATGAAGGTCAAGTCTCTTATTTATAAACTCCTCCAAATTCAAATCTCATTTCCCTCCAATTAGGGCACCCAAGCTGAAATTCAAATTCATCTTTCCACTTGCATTTGTATTTCATTTAATCTTCATTTGCCTCCTTGACTAGACGTCCAAACATGAAGGAGAGATGACTTAATTAAAAATGCAAATATAATATAAGTTAGGCATCCCAAAAAGCTAAGTGAAATACTTTAATAAAATTTACTTATTCTCCATCTAGGCATCCATCCCCTTAGCAATATTTCACTTATAAAAACATTATTTGCAATTAAATATTTCCTCTTATGAAGTCGTCCCCTTTTGCATAGGAAATATTTTCCACTTAAAACATTATCTCATCAATATTAAACTAGCCAGAATAATCACCTCAAATGTTGGAGACCAAACTAAATAAATTGCCCTACTAGAAATAGCCATAGTACTAGACTGCCGAAATACTGCCAGAGATAGCCATTGCACTAAACTGCTAGACTGCTGCTAAAAATAGCACTGCCAAAAATAGCACTTACTAAAAATAGCATATACTAAAAATAGCATACTGCTAAAAATAGTAAGTGACTCCAAACTCATTTTAACCACATTCTAAGCAGTCGTCGTAATTACTAAAAATAGTAAGTCCAGAAAAGTTACCTATTTCAATTGCATGTGACACTACTGTGAAGCTCTCTGAAAACCCAGAAGGAATCCAGAAACCTTTCTCGCATGCAACGTATCTACCAGAAATGCATGTTATTTTCTTGTCATACATGTTACCTCATCCTGAAGCTCTCCAAAAACCCAAAAAGCTCCACCAGACATGCATCAAAAACTCTCACATGCAAACCTTCAAAAGCTCATCAGAAATCTCCTACAAAATAGGAAACCCTAATTTCCACTTTTGACTAGCCTGCGGGCTTTCGGAAATAGGTTATCAGACACAAAAGAGAGTATGACTAAAATGGGGACATTACAAGACACCCCTCCAAAAGAGTTAAGTGGGAGGTTACTTCGGGATGCTATTGCAAATACAAAGACATTGTGAAAGATTAAAAGTAGTGGAAAAAATTTGGATGCATCATTCTTTCAAATGGGTAGACAGATGGAAGAAACCACACCCTCATCAATTTTTTTGGATTCAAATATTGAGCTAATTTTCTTGAAGTCAATTGGTGCCTCCAACAAAATAAAAAATGCAAAAACATTGAACTTGATGTTGGAGTAGATAGTTTTAGAGGTGGGCATACAAGATGTTGTGCAAGTTGTTATTGGTAATGCAACAACATGTGTGGCAGCTAGAAGATTATTTCAAAAGAAGCATTTGTCACTCTTTTGGCGCCCTTGTGCAACCCATTGCCCTGATCTTCTTTTGGAGGACATAGGAAAAATTGATTGGATGAGACTAGTTGTAGACAATGCAAGGAACATCACAAGATATATTTATAATCACCCTTGGGTTCTCAACTTGATGGGAGATCACTCCAAAGGAAAAGAGTTTGTCTAACAAGGTGTTACAAGGTCTGCAAGTAACTTTTAACATTGCAAAACATTTGTAGCTCATTGACATCCTTGAAGCAAATGTTTGTGAGTCAAGCATGGCTAAACTCAACATATACAAAGAAGGTTGATGGAGAGAAGAAGTGGAGACAATTTTTTTATTGTCTTTGCATTTTTACAGAAATTTAAGTAATGTTTTTGAGTTGTCAAGCCAAAAAAAAATAGTCTACCAAGTTTGACTATGCAAACTATGCATGTAACCATGTCATATAAGCTACACAATCCTAATAATTCTACCCTATAACGTATAATGTAATAGCCCCACACCAAATATATATATATAGAAAATGCTATTACAAGTCCATACACTTTTTGATCACCAAGTTCCTAGTGTGGGAAAGGTGAGAGCATACATTGTTTGGACAACACACTATCTAAATGAATGCAAAATTGAAATGTAAAGACGACAAAATGACCAAAACATGCAAGCGGAAAAGCCAACAAAAATCAGCATCTCTTCAATGGACAAGCATGCATAGAAAATGCAGAGCCACTGGTATATTAAAACGGAATCTAATCAAAGCCAAAATTGTCGATTACATGTGAATTTGATCAATGCCAAAACAAGCTTGAAATGTAGAGGGGTCTAGCGGTGAATCGACCAAAACCTTCAATGATAAATGTTACACTCCGATTGTATAGCTACTACTGCATAGGGAAATGCACTGTAATGATTGAATCTTTTAGATAAATAAAGCATGTTGTTCTTGTTATCAAATGAATGTGTCCTATTTAAATGATTGTCTCATTTGTCTGATACTTCTATTGATGTAATTCTTGAATAAATGTTGCATGTAAGTTATGGAATAATGTTTATTCTAACTTTTGAGATGTTTTATGTATACTGCTTTGTTTTGAGCATATGACTTTCGTTGTCATGCCATGATGTGCAGGAAAGAGGATCATTCCTCCAGGCAGAGGAGAGACATCACTCGGGGAGGAGCTTGGTCGGGTAAACAGTGACGAGAACCATCTGTGCATACACACACATTCCTTAGACTGAGTAAGCTTAATCAGTTTGTATGCGTAATAGATAAGTCATCCATAGGCTTATGTGTTTGCGTTAGGAGTCGTGTTTACTTCTATATGCATTTATAAGTGATGTTTATCTATGTATCTATTTGTGATTTTACGATTATGTGGATATTAATAAAATTATATTATTATTGCCTGGTGACTTTACGTAAAAATATATATATATATTTATTTATATATATCGGGTTGCTGACTCGCTCACGATATATTGATATATTTGTTAAATATATATTTTTATATATGTAATTATTTATTAAAGATTATATATAATATTATTATAGTTATATTAAAATATATATATTTAAAATACTCGGGTATTTAAATATTTACATGTTTAATATATTTAAGAGGACTATAATAATATTATATAATAAAGTAAATAAGGGAATTACATTTTAATATTTTAAAACTTACTTGGAGTAATTATATATGATTAAAAGTGTAAATATTTATAAACTCCAAGTGAAAATATTTGTAAATATTTAAAAGAATAAATATTAAACTCAAAGGTGATAAAGTTAAAAGATTTAAATCTTTTAACATGAGCAAGTTTATTGAAGTGGACTATTGAAGAAAATAGCCACTAGTTTTTGGGGAAAACATAAAAGACTTCATCGAACCTTTTTCTTAACATAAGGAAAGAAAATATGAATCAAATATTTGGTGTAAACATTTGAAAATAGAGTTGAGAGTTTTTCCCATGAATGGAAGAAAGCTTCAACGCAGCAAAAATAATGGAGGAAACTTTCAGCGTTGGAGAAGAGGAAACACCAGCCAGAGATTATGTGTTGTAGCAAGCTAAAACTTGACAAAATCACAACAACATGAGTCATTCGTTTTCATGCGCCAGGCAAGGACGTTTTTCCTGTAGGTGACGATTTCTAAGTTTTAAATTGAATTTTTCTGATAATGCTAGCTCCAAGAGGGTCGATTCACTCCTTTTTGAGATGACATAGGGTTTATATGCTTGCTAAGTGACATTTGACTGAGTCTAGGCGCCTTGTTGTCATTCTACATGCCCATAAAGAAGGAAATTGTTACAATTTCGGGCCTATAAATACTTTCCCAGCCATTCACTATTGGATATCTTTGTGCAATTTGTTTCTTGCGAATTTGAGAGCTTCCTTGTCCATTATCTAAGCTGCTATGTTGTTTTTTGTTGCTGCATTTTATGAGTGTGAGAATTAGAAGCTTTTACCAGCTGTTGTTAATTGATTGTGCTAAATCCCTTTTAGAAGAGTGAATTAACAACTTCTATTAGAGAAGTGTTAATTAAGAAGAGTTACTTGAAGGAGTCATCACCATTGAAAGAGAATTTTTGCAAAGCAGCCATCTCCAATTGGAATTCTGGAAGTTGCTGAAGGAGTGTCAAGAAGAGCAGTGCTAGAAGAAAGAGCTTAAAATATCAGGCATGATATCTATTTTATAATTCTTGTTTGAAATGTTGCTTTCTCTTATTCTTGTGTTTGATGATTGCAATTAGTTCATGGAGAATTAGAAATGTCTTGATAAACTTTTATTGCATTTAAGGGCAAATGTGTGAGGAATTTCATTGTATTTTAAGGGCAAATGAATAAGGGTAAACGCATAAGGGAATACAATGCATTTTAATGGTAGAATGAATGAAGGATTTAAGGATAAAAGAAAAGGAATTCAAATGTTTAAGGAGTTTAAGGGTATAGTTTTACTTAATTTGCATTATAGGGAAATAATGGGGAAAGATTTTAAAGAAGGGTTTAGTATGCAATTGATTGAGTTTTGCATTCCTGTATGATCTCCATATATGGAGAATACGTAGAGAAATTAATATCTACTAGGAACGAAATGATGTCAAAATCAAGTATAGTCTCTAGCTTATGTTATTAGGTTAACAGTGACAAGCTATCACTCCTAGGATAAAGATTTCCTAAATAAGGAGTTAGGACATAAGACGCTTGTTGATTGGATCATTTCTTAGTAGACTGTTTGAGGTAGGAAGTCTGGGGTAAACTGAACCCATTGAAGGACACAGCCTACGCGTAGAGTAAGATAGCCTTAAGTCAAATCCGCCCTGAGTAGTGTTTATGATAGATGACCTTCATTCGAAGTACTGAATGAGAATACTTTGGCCAAAGTAGTGAAAGGTACGACATCCACTTAGGTGTGAGATAGTTGAGACTACACTGTCAGTTCATTGTGATCCAAGTACTAGTTCGAGATTGTGAAATAGCAAGGTTCTAGTTGTCTAGGACACAGTACTATGCTCAGTTGGTAATCGTTAAAGGATACCCTACAAATCTCTTCTTGGAAAGGAGGGCCATCTATTTAATGATAGGTGTGCAGGGGACCGCTTATAAGTCCGTGGTTGGCGGAAAAGCGCCTGAGTGATGTTTCTCCTCCACAACAAACGGCCGATGTACCAAGATTTGAAAGGACAGACTCCTGGACCTTCTTACTTCTATTTGTGCAAAAGATTACAAGCTATGAATGTAACTGTATTACTTTTGAATTCTGATTTATATTTGCAATGAAAATGGAATTCATGTGGAAATATATTGTAATTTGTTTACATTTATCAATAAAGAAAAGAAAATTTTTATTGTATTGCCTTTGTTACTTGTTATCTTTATATGATTGAAGTGGAATTTGAAAAAATTTAATTTATACAAGAGATAGGTCGTTACAATAAATACATTGACTGGTAGTATACCATCCAGTTTTACAATACCTAGAACATGAAATGCACATCTCTTTAGCGATACTACCATTCAGAATTACAATAATATGAGCATGGAATGCACTAAGTACAATTGAGAATGATATTGATAAAAGAATGTTAAGTCCCAATTTTCGAACTGAGTTGAATTGGAGAACCCAAAGCTTATCTCTATTCCCCACAAGCTGAAGGGAACATTTGCAAGAGAATAAATATAATATTAATTCATTAAGTTATCGAAAAGCCCCTAAGTTATAACATATAGTAGGCCAGCATCCGGGTGGTATTGTTTCGACCAGGTGCTTTGCAGCTAACTCGATTCATCCGCCCCCCAACCGATATAGTCAGGCTCCAATTCCCCATTTACGGATTAACTCATCTGGTCGGGTTGCTCCCCACCTACACCGGCCATCCACTACCGATGGATATGGATTCGAAGCCAGCACATACGTTCGGTAGCACAAGGCCCAAGTGAGATGGAGGGGCAAGACACGGGAAAAGGACACTAATTTATTATTATTAAGTTGGGCCAAAAAAACATAATAAAAAAAGCATAAAGTGAAAAATGATGAATACTCAAATAGAAATATTAATTACTTAAAAAGTAATTAATAATTAAAAGGGGAAAAAGAAGAATATTCGAAATAAAATAAAAACTAATTTTAAATTACTTTTTAGGGTTGGTTGGAAAAAGCATAAAAAAAGAAAATATTGGGAAAGGCAATTCATTCTATCATGGCAACTTTCAAAAACCCTTATGCAAAGCTTTGGTTCAGCATCTTTCCTTGAGAGAAAAAACCTTCTCAAATCTTAAGGAATTGGAAGGCGAAAATCTTTTGATTTCCAATGTTGGCTTCATGCAGAAATCAAATTGGGGCTTACAGAATTGTTGCAGGACCGGATATTACAATGTTACCTACCATAGTTTGAAGATTCTTCAAGTACTCTGCAAGACTCTCCGAACTCTTGAGTCTATGAGTTGGCCAAGCCAATACAACTAGACTCCCGCGCCGAGTTTGGAATATACATATATATATTTACATTAAAGTTGCAGGCATTCTACTCAAAATAAATCAAATTCATTTGGCTGGTCATACATCGAGCTGTGCAACTGAAGCATGGTGGGTTGTTCCAAATAGGAAGGATCAATTTATTTTCATGAATAAAAACAAAGGTTGTTTGAGGGCCTAACATGGATTTGAAGGGAGGCACAAGATCTTAGATTAGTATTACAGTTTACAAGCGTGGAAATTTGGAGTGTTGCTTGTGTTTTGTTGGTTGCTGCCCTAAGGAGGAGTCTGGGACCCATGAACTAGATGTTATAATAGTGTTTGGGAATTATATGATCCCTACATCATTCCATGTGAGGTGGCAATAAGAGAGAATAAAATAAGGAAAGGAAAGAAATTGTAGGTTGATAAAAGAAGGCACAGATTTGGGAGGTTTTAAAAAATTTAGTTGTAAATTGAGTGTTGAGCACAAGGTGATACTGAGAAGGGGGGTGAATCAATATCTAACGATTTTTTACTTTTCAAAACATAACCAATCACAATAAGAACATTCAAGTAAAATCTAGCAATTCGGAACACAATGAGAACACACGACTTACATGGAAACCCTTTCGAGAAAAAACCATGACACAATATTGCTTATATATTATAGTTTAATCTTCGTTTTCTTGTAGGCTCCAACCTACTATCAAAGTCTCCAATCTCTATACAAACTGAGCTCCAACTCAGCAAGAGGCTTCAACCTCTACTTGATAGGCTCCAACCTATTGGAGGCTTCAACGCCCAAACACAAACTAAGCTCCAACCCAGCAAGAGGCTTCAACCTCTATTAATCCTTCAATGGCTGATATGATATTCACCTTCACACAAAACTGGTCCAAATTTAATCACTCTCTTCCTTCACAAATCTGGTTATTATTATGCACCAACAAATCTAATCACAAATAGGCATATACTTGCTCTTGAAATAAATCAGTCGTATTCTTTATATTCTGCTCCCTCTCTTTTACTATAACTCAGAAATTTTTTGTATTGCTCCACATCATCGCTTCTCCTCACTGGCCTTCTTTTTCTTCTCACAAAATTCTGATCTATACGGTTGTATATCTGTTTTAAATACAACTGTGTCATATTGATATGTCCTTATTTTCAACATACATACTTCATAAAGATCTTCTATCCTTACACATCTGAGATATTTTTCATATTTATTTTTGTGTGAATTCTACTTTAATTCATATTATATTACATTTAATTGCTTTCATAAAGTTATAATTTTAGATGCTGCAACTTATATCCTTTCTCATAAATCTTCTCATACATGATTGGCTGGCTTGCCCCCAAGTGTTTATTTACTTTGTTGTAATTCCCGCCAAATAAGTAGAAGATTTTCTTTCATACTCTTGGTTTACTTACTCACCCCATTGAAAAAGTGGTTTGCTTAGAAGTTTAAGTATTGTAAGCCTCACCACCATATGTGTTCACCTTGCCCTCATTGGGATCTAGGTGATCAAAAAGTGGAGGGTTGCTAACGGGTGCAAACTTGAAAAAATTAAGGGTGGGTTATTACCGCGGTATTAGCACTGGTCATCCTGCCAACCTGTGCTTCTGACACATGTCATGCAGCTGTTGAAATGGTGAAAAATAGGTGTGTGAAAATGGAATGGGGATTCACCAATTTTATTATAAATAGAAAGGGAAAAATGGGGTATAATGCACCTATTTCTCACTATCTCATTAGGAAAAAGAGATCCCTTAAGCCAAGGTTGACTTTCAGCCCTTAGGTGAGTCAACTTTGAAGGAGATCTTGTTGTTTTCCTTATGATCTAGGACAGGGAAAATCTGCTGAAACAACACTTTTGGGAGAAAGATTAAAAATATAAAATAAACCCAAAAATACAAAGTAACACTTGCAATCATGAAATTAAACCTTAATCTAACGGAACCAACAACTTTCAGACAGATCTAAGAGGGTTTAATATTTTTGCACCTATCATCAAAATGTTGTTGCTGAGTGTCCTCTAGGACTCATTCGCCCAAAGGCGAATGGGTCTTTGTAGGGCTTTCTAAAATCAATTTCTAGATCCTCTAGTTCTATGTCTGCACTCCCGAATTCTCTGAATTTCACAGTTGGAAAGTCGGAAATAAATCCTGTAGGTGAGTTTTCATGGATTGACGACAACTTTGACAACTTTTCCAATTTTGCACTTATAGAGATCTTCAATCCTTCTTGAACCTACGATCTACAAAACACACAAGAGGGGAAAAAAATTGTTTTTGGTGAATGGGGGTTTGCCTTGGTCAAACCCCATTAAGATGAAAGGGATGATGAATGAACAAATGCTATGTTGCAACTCACCAAACCTTGATTTGAAACCCTTGCAAGACTGCAACTTAGTAGCTCTTTCCAAGGTCTTGATCTTGCAAGAATGGCTTGATTGGATGTTGATCTTGATGCTTGAAATATGACTTGAATGCTTGAAACCTACATCACAATGTTAGCTCCAAAAACATGTATGAATGATGATAACTTTGACATGATGCTTGAGATCTTGAATGCTGCAACAAATGCTTGAGAGATCTGCTCTTGAACACCTTTGACAATAATCTTAGCTCTTGTGAATTTTGAATGAATGCTCTAGGATTTGAATTGATAAAAAGACCTTGCTTTTATAGACAATTCTCTAATTTCCCGAAAAGTAAACATTACAAGTTGACACTTAAAACTTGAATTTAGGACCTTAAGATGCCGCCAAAAACATGTTTAAAATTTGAAATTGTGCTCTTAAGGGGGACCCATTCACCCAAGGTCTTGACCTAAATAATCAGGGCCTATTCATTTCTCGGTGTTAATAATGATAAATGCATTAATTAAATCACAACTCCCCTTTCGGAAATTGCAATTAAATAGGCTTGTAAATACAAAATTTAGGTAGTTAGAGGCTTAATTAAGTCCAATTTAATTAAAGGACCCAAAAATAGTGTGAAAATGTAAGTACATTTTCTGACACTACAACTGAAATCATCTATGAGTGAAAGAGAAAGAAAGTATTACAACAGAGAACAAAAGAAAAATTAGTGGCAACCTCCACCAATTCTAGAAGGAGAAACAGTTTCAAGGATTCTTGGGATCCATTCGGATTCTTCCAGAGACAATGACAATTCAATTGAAGTTATGGCTGTAATGTCCCCTCCTAGGCAGTACAGTTGATTTAGGGGGTTAGCCTATCATTCAGACCCTCATAGGCTGACAGATGATGTTTAGAGGGTTATTTTGGCAGTTATCCAGCGTTTGGGAACATTACTCCTTCAGTTGATTCAGGTTTGGGCCTTGGCAGACACTTTCAGAGTGATTTACAGATACTATTTATAGTAAGTCAGGCAGACAGGGGTTACTATTTCTAGCAGGGCACCTGGTTCAATTAGTCAGCTCAGTTTCGACCCAATTTGATGAATTAATGAGCAAACAGTGATTATTGAGGCAGTTGATAATTATTAAAAGTTTATTAATTTGACTTTATAATATAAAGTCACTTTAATGAAAAAATTAAAGTAATTATTTAATGGCAAATTATAAAGTATTAATACTTTATAATAAAGAGATAAATTGTAAAGAACCGGACAATTTTTTTTGTTTTTTGCAATGAGATTACAATTCAACACGCACCCGTTAAGGTTAGCTCTAAACCAAAACGATGCGGAAAGTAACTCTAACCAGAATGTACACCAGGATCCCGATGCGGGCAAGGTGTGAGCATTGGTCAGAGGATCTAATGCAGATGCAAACTGAAAAGGAACTCTAACCAAGAATGTGCCTGTGCAAACGAGCATATGGTCAGAGGATCAATGCATGATGAACTCAAGTAACTCTAACCAAGAATGGCGCCGAGTGATGGCGAGCATATGGTCAAAGGGTCCCTAAACTACTCAACTGAAAGTAAATAGGCAGCAAGCCAGCCTCTTCCACTTATTCAATGGGAAATACAATAGATTAAATGTGAGATAAAAGAAGAATGGCTGATAGTACTACTAACAGCTTACAATATGTCAAAACGATCATTTAAATCTAGAGTTTTCAAGTCTTCATTGCTGCAACTATATAGAATGTCTTCCAAAGACCAAATGTAACTTTCAATACTCAATCCCAACCAAAGGGACAACTTTCTTAATTCTGATATGTCAGACCTGCAACATAAAATGAAGAAATCTGCAATACAATACTCACTAAAATACTCATATCTTGCTCAAATCTCACTCTAATGACAAGGAATCAAATGCAGATTTCCCTAGGCATGAAGGCGCCCCAAATGAGACCTTAAAACCTCACCAAACAACCCCTATTCTTTTTGCACAAATCCCAAGACTACATCAGAATGGTACGACCCCCTTAAAGGGGCGATTTTGCTAGTTAAAATCAGAAACTGCAAATTAAAATCCACAAAATTGCAAGTAGGGTCGCCCCAAGTAGACAAGATGATATGAAGAACACCCAAAACAAAAAAAATTTGTATTTTTGATTTATGAATGAAAACTACCTACAGCTATGCAACATCAGCAACTCTGAAATATGACAAAATGTTTGAATAACAGCTACCAAATGCAATGAAACTCAACTACAATGCAAAACAACCCAACTACAAGCTAACCTCTCAACTAGTTGCTATCTTTCAAGCAAGAAGATGAGCCAATGCTAGGTGTGCTTTCCTCGAAGCGAGTGCCTGAAGACAATTCAGCAGCATAACGATGTAGTAGACAAAAGATCCCAAATGAAGCGCTGAGGCCTGAATATAAAGACATGAAGAGAACCATCTAGAAGCTTCAAGAAGGGCGCCCAAAACCCTAATTTTGAATTCAACATTTCCCTCCAAAAGATGGCGTCCTTTTTCTCTTACTGAAATATTTCACTTTTTAAATAAAAGTAAATCTCCTTAAGTAGGCGTCCATTTCACTTAGCTCAACATTTGACTTTTAAAACATAATTTATCTCCATGACGCCTTGACCCTTTAAGTCCCCCTTTTAAAAACAACATAAAGTTGTACTGCTAGGCAAAGGGGTGTTATAATATTAAAATATAATATTATAATGTGAAAATACTTATCTCTCCAAGGAAAATGCACCCAAAGGCCAAAAATTGAAGTGCCAGCTGAACCAACTGAAGAAGAAGACCAACTGAACTGAACCCAACCTGTCCACTGCCAAAAATAGAATTTACTAGAAATAGTAAATTCGTGAAGTTGCTCGGAATGCCAAACTAACCATACCACTGCAAAGCTCTCTGAAAACCCAGAAAGAATCCGCAATCCGATTACCAAACTTCAAGCAACAACCACCTAAAAATTAGGAAACCCTAATTTCACCATCTGAGTAGCCTACGGGTCTCCAAAATAGGCCAACGGTCAACAGAAACAATCACATTTGAGAAGGGGACATTACATAAATAATTTTAAATGAGTATTTTATTACTCATTAAAAGGGGACGCCATTATTTAATTATTTTTCCTAAGTCAAAAAAGGGCGATTTAATTAATATTTTAAAAGCTCATTATTTGCCTTTTTGAGAAAGGGTCGACTTATTGAGAAGAGATATATATTTTACAAAGACAAATTGAACTCATTCATTCATGATTATTCTAATTTGTCTATTTTTCTCTTTGAGAGCATTGGGGTTTGTGAAACAAGGGTTTCTGCAAATCATTGGATTTTGGAGAACGCTCCCTCTTCAGAATCAGACATACTAAGACTGTGAGATACCAGTTAAAGCTTGTCAGTTGAGTGGCTTCATCCAAAGGTCATTACAGAGCTTACTGTGGAGTTTTTTATTTAGAGTTTGGATCGATCTATCTTCTAGAAGGAGAATATTTCATTGGCAGTGTTTCATCCAGCAACTGGCACAAACTTCAAGGCAGTACGGAATTCTTTATTTGCTGGTATAAGCCGTACTTATCACAGCTGCAAGGCCGTACCATTCATATTAAGCAAGACGCCTTTCCTTTTTGCACTATATCTTCTCCAGTGGTGGCGCCCAAACCTACAGAGGGTTTTGGAATCAATATTAAGCAGGGGAAGTCTTGATTACTAGCTGGCCGTACCATTTTGTCTTCTTTCAAGGCGGCTGCAAGCTTATTCAGGTTCCTTAATAAATAGCTTTCCTTTTTCTTGCATGTTTGAATCTCGTAGTTGTAAATGTTCTGAAAGATCAATATATCGCCTATCTTTAGTTTCCAGCTTGTATTTTGTCAAATCTAGTCTTCTGGTATTTTATTTTATTTTTCTAAGCATTTTCTTGCAAAATCACATTATCTCTCTTTATTGCAAAAAAACCACAAAAAAATCAAAAACAACGAAAACAAACAAAAACCTTGCATTCTCAGTCAGTGGTCGGGTTGAGAGACACTTGGTCTCTTACAATGGCAGACAAGGGGAAGGCACCAAGCCAACCCGAAAATGCAGATGATAGAACAGAGAGAAAGTTTGAAACTATGTTGGACATGATGTCACAAGTGTTGGCAAAGATGAATCAAGGTATTCTTCAAGTTAACCAAGTGCCACAAGGTGAAACTAGCTCCATCAACCAGACAAACAATGGTGGACGCACTACTATAGTAGTTTTGAGAAATGTTTCTAGACCATTCCACCCCACATTCACACATAGAGAGGAGCCACAGGGTGCTCCAAAGGAGTAAGTGCCTTTAGTAGATGAAGTCAAGACAACCTATATGGAGTATGTTTCTCTACCAGCTGAGATTTGTGAGTTATTGACCTTGGTGAGTTATTGACCTTGGACCAGTACCTCCACTAATGCAAAAAAACGTGTGGAAGAGTGGAGAATAGAGGGCCACCAGTGCAGAGAGATTTTCAAAATTCTTTGGGAAAGGTAACATTGGCACACTTTGAATGGAGTGATAAGTGCACGGCTATATCTTGGGTGCAGAAGCTAGATAATTACTTGTCACTGAAACCCATGCCAGAAAATGAGGCAATCAAATTTGTCACTTTGCACCTTGATGGAGCAACTCGGGAATGGTGATATCATGGCCTTATCACACTTGACCATCATTTGATTACTACATATGATAAGTTCACCAACAAACTCATCGAGAGGTTTGATAAAAAAATCTTGAAATACATTTTAGAGAACTCACACATTTGAAACAATTTGGTTCACTTGACACTTATATTTCAGAGCTCCAAAGACTCTCTGTCATGGTTCCTGGTATAACGAAGAAGAGGCTTGTAGTCCTTTTCAATGAAGAGCTAATGGAGCCATTGAAGGGTTGGGTTAAAGCTTTTGACTCACCAACTCCTCATGAGGCGATAAGTAAGGCAAGGAGCATGGAGCTTGCAGCCCCAAAGAAAAAGTTTCCACCTAAGACCTTTTTGCATGATAAAGACAAGAGGCGTGACAACAAGGAGAACACACAGCCCAAGGAAGCACCCTCAAAGAAGGTGGAGGAAGACTATAGAAAGGAGCTAAGGAATAAGAACCTTTGTTCCACATGCAAAGAGCCATGGGCCCCAAGTCAACAAGTGTTGAGAAAAGGGGAAGAACCGTCAATTGGAGGCCTATTCAGCTAATGGATCAGAATCAGAAAATTCAGACCAGCAAGCTAAAGCAGAGGAAAGTGAAGAAAGATTAGAAGAAGAGACTGAGAAAGTGAAGGAGAATGATGGCACTCTTGCAAGGATCTCTAGCCTTCAAAGAAGCAATTCTTTCAAACTTAGAGGGCTATTGAAAGGGCAGCAAGTTGTTGCTCTAATTGACACTGGTGCTACACATAATTTTATTGACGAGGATATTGTGGCACAATGTGGGCTTAAGACTAGAAAATTTGGAGGTTTCAAATTCATGGTTGCCAACGGAAACACAATGTCTTGTGTTAGGATGATACCACAATTGAGGAGCCTATTAAACCACTACAAAGTCAATGATGACTTCTATGTTGTCAACACTAGAGGTACAAAGTCATTTTGGGTATACAATGGCTTCATTCCTTAGGGGAAATCACCTTGAACTTAAAATCTATGGAGTTGAAATTTCAAGATGGTGATAGGAAGGTGGTATTGAAAGGAATGACTAATAGGGGATCCAGCACTGTTACATGCAAGATGGTGCAAGGGATAAGGTCCAAGCAAGATGGAAATAGTTTCCAAACTCGCAATAATCCCCTATTTGACATGGAAGAGAGCTCACATTTCATAATCCTCTATTTGAGATGCATGAAGACAAGGTGATAGAAGTGCCATTATCTCTAGTTGATTTGCTTCCTATGATGATGTGTGATGGATTGGATCCTTGTGATAAGGAGGTTGGCCTTGTGGATTCACTACAAGGAGAGGAGTATCACGTTAAATTAGATAATGTTGGTGGTGAGCCTCAGTGTGGAGGTTCCAAAGGTTCACAAATTTCCTTTGGTTATGTCTCACAAGCCGATGAAGTGTTGGCAGCCCCAACATGATGGAGTCACTTGGGGAGAGGTTTTTCGTTCCCAGGATCGTAGGCATGGACAAATTGTTGTTGTTACCTCTCTTTGCAGTCATCTTATGAGTCCACTGATGTCCCCACCAATGGATTGGAGAGAGATCTTGAGCAAATATTGGCTCTATGGTGAGTTGGTGACACTTGAGAGGACTTTTCCAGCCATGGACATGATCAAAAGTGTCATTTTGGCTAATATTTTTCAGTGTTGCAGCAGTTGTTCTTCTTCTTGGTTGTTGGTTTTTCAAAAATCATACCTCAAGTTGACCATTTCAGACTTGGAGAGTTGCAAGTATGATTGTTTTCAATCCATACAAACCCTTAGCAAGATTGACTTGTGGCTTCAGATGAAGGGGATGTTGAGTTCAGGAAATCGGAATCCGTGTAGGAGGAGTGTACAAGCACCAATCAATTGCTATTCAAATCCCTTCACTTGTACTTATGTTTGGGACGGCAGATTATTTTTCACTTATGACCTTGATGATGGAATGCAGGTAGCTGAGAATGAGGAAGTTAGCATTAACTTTCTCAAATTTACCTATAGGGTGCCATGTGGTTTTCATTGTGAAGAGAAATTCTCTATAGAGTTGACTAAGATTTTGTTGAGACTAATTGCCCTTCTTACAAGGGAACTTCAAGAGATTACATTTCTAGGTACCCAGCTGAACCGTGTTCCTAGTTGGGGGAGCTACATATTCCCTAGACTTATTTGGGATCTGGGAGTCATATTGAGTTTTATTCAAAATCAATTAGTGCATGGCTTGCGATTGCTTGAGGACAAGCAATCTCGAGGAGGGAGGATTGTAATGTCCCCTTTTCAGTCCTACGCTTTCTAATGTTCATTAGCCCTATTTCCAGAGTCCCATAGGCTATTCGGAGGCATTTCGGGGGATTTCAAGATTCTTCGAGCATTCTTGTTTGCTTTTCAAGGAGTAATTGTAATGGATTGCCAAAGTGTTTTCTAGGTTTTTCCGGGTTTTCTGAGAACCTTGGTGGGCAGAACTATCATTTTTAGCAATGTCTATTTTTAGCACTTACTATTTTTAGTAAATCATAGTTGTATCTCAGATTGGGCTTATTTTGAGTTTGGACACACTATTTTTAGCAATATGCTATTTTTAGTAAGTGTTATTTCTGGCAGTGATTCTAGCAACAGTTCAATGCAGAATTTCTATTTCTGGCAATGGTGGCAATTTCAGTTGTTGGTGTCCTATTATTTTTGGCAATTTGCATTCCACCATCCTTGGAGTTCAAAAAGGGAATTATTTGCAACTTAAGTTAAATTTGTAAAGTCAAAAAAGGCCCTTTGGACCCCCATGCCTAGCATTAGCAACTTAAGTTGTTTTTAAAAAGAAAATTTAGAGCATGACTTAAGTGGACGCCTAGGAAGGTGTTTTAAGTGAAATTTTAATTAAGTATTTGTCATGTCCCCGATTTGGAGGTAGATTAATTTAATTAATTATGTTGTCCAAATATTGTTATTTCATAAGGATGACTAATTGATTAATTTAATTAAATTAAATATTAAATTAATTATTTATAAAGTTATCCTAAAAATACAATATCATAAGGTGACTTTATATTTAATTAATTTAATAATAAAGTGACTAAAAATAAAATAATATCAAAAAGTCACTTAAGAGAATAAAATAATATTTTATTCTAGAAGCTTCTTGGAGACTTGTTGAGAAATCTATTTAAGAGGCTGTTGGCTAAGCATTTCAACAAACTTGACTTAGTCTTACAATTCTCACTACCTGCATGGTAAATAGCTGAAGCTAAATGCTTAGCTTGCTAGAGTGCTGAAGACTCTAGGGTTCCAGTTTCGATTGTGCAACACCAATCCTAGCTAGGAGTTTGGAGGAGATACCTCAGTCTTCTCATTGCTGCAAATTTAGTGGCCAAGGGCCAAATTTGAGGAGTTCGATTTGATGATATTATTGAAGATTATTTTTCAGAATATTTTGGCAATGATATTTGGGGCATATTTGGTGGTATTGCAGATGTCATAAATTTATTTCATACTGCTGTCATGGAGGTTGACTAGCATAGGTGAGAAGCACATATTTGTTGACTACTCTTCATTGAAGCTTCACCTCATTGTGGGTATTGGAGGGATCAACTCTTATTGACTTGGCAATAATTTCTACACCAATTTGGCGACCTATTATTGCTGCACTTATTTATACAAAAAGTGGCCAGGCAAGAATAGGGGCGGCCCTTTGTGTGGGACGAATTTGCTTGAGCAGAGGTCGATCTTTGGAGTTTCAAGGCTGCAACATCCTCATCAGTCTTAGAAGAATATTCACATCAGGTTATTTCATGTATTTGGCATATTTTGCATTTTCATATTAAATTGTATGAGTCGCTGCCTTTTTGCAGCTGTAGGTGCATATTCATATCAGATTTGTATTACATTTGAGCATATTGTAAGCCAAGAGTCTTGGCACTTGCATACTTTGTAATCAATCATTCATATATTGAATAAAGGAGGAATAAGGTTGTATATCAATTGTTTGACAAAATGTCAATGATTATGGTCTCGTATTTCAGACATTAGTTTGCATGACAAATGTTTGTGATAATGTCTAGGGGTAACTTTCATGCTATTTCAGTCACATTTATTCATTGAAAGGCTGCATTTAGTTATAGCATTGCATTATAATCATTTCCAGCAGTTAGATTATCTCTTTCACATCATTTTCAAGCATCTTGGCATCATACAAACCAATCAAAACAAACTGAAAACACAAAACAACAAGTACAGATTTTGTATGCAAAGTGTTTGACGATATTCCTTGAGTATCAAATCAGCAAGTTAAGGCCAAATTTCTCAAGGGATACTCAGTATTTATTTCCCCAAAGGTGGCGTCCCTTTTGGAGGGAAAAGGTGTTTGAACTTCTAGGTCTCAAATCTTATATATACTATCTCATTTGCTCTCATTTGGTTATGAAAACTTATGATAACAATTGCCGGATTGTGGAGAGAATCCTTGGGATTTGAGAATGAAAACCCTCAAGGTTGGCTTCAATTTCAAAGTTGCAAGACACCCCCTAGCTAGACAGTGGAGTAGCTCCATTGCAAGGGTTACCATTGAGCATATTTGTGGTGATGGCTTTCATTTCTCTTTCAATTTCTAATTGCTATAATGTTTTCTAGACATGTTTTGGTGTGGAGTGTTGATTGCAATGTTGCAGGATCATCTTGGAGTGTTGTTTTCAAATTTTGGAGTTGTTGGTTGGTGCTTTTCCATAGCCTATCCATCCTACCTTTTCACTCATGCTGATTAGAAGACTTGATAACATTTTGTGGGTATCGTTTCATTGGGTTCCAAGTACAAGCGCCCCTTTGCTCCAGGTTTTAAAATTTTTGAAGGAGATTTGGATTTATTGGAGCTGGTTGCCCCTCTAGGGAGGCCATACATCTTGCCTTGAGGGCATCATTGCTGTTAATGCTACCTTTGCTGCTGTTTGGCTTCGAAAACCGCCTTGTTATTGTTGTTCGGGTTGATTTAAGGGTGCCTAGACTTGTCCTTTGCATTGCTTGCACCTTGGTTGAGTTCTTGGGTGTTTTGGTGGACTTAGGAGCTTGTCAGTTGGTCATATCAGACTGCTGTTACGTTATATCAGACCTGAAAAAGTGTATCTGACCTGTGGCAGCAATGTTCTTGACCACCTCCCATCATTTAGGGACTTCAAATTGAGGCACATTTGTAGTATTTTGTGGGGGTGTTATTATATTCTCATCATAGCAATGTTGGAGGAATTATGCTTCATGTTTTCATCATTTCTTTATCATAACAGCAGCATATGATGTTTGAAGCATTTTCTAAATGAGCTTATAGTAACACCATTTGTAGTACCATTGGTGATTGCTCTTGTATTCACATTGTTACTTACCCCACTGAACAAGTGGTGCTCCTATTGAATAAGTGGTTGAGCTTCCTTATTTTACATGCTACTCCTGCTAAATAAGTGGTTGAGCTTCCTTATTTTACATGCTACTCCTGCTAAATAAGTGGTTGAGTTTTAGTTTGCTTTCATGTTATGCCCGCTGAACAAGCGGAGGACTTTGCTTTGGATTGGCTGGCTTGCCGCCAAGTGTTTATTTACTTTGTAATGATTCCTGCTGAATAAGCGGAAGATTTCCCTTCATGCTCTTGGTTTGCTTACTCACCCCACTGAAGAAGTGGTTTGCTTAGAAATTCAAGTATTGTAAGCCTTACTACCATATGCTCTCACCTTGCCCACATCAAGATCTAGGTGATCAAAAAGTGGAAGGTGTTTGCTATCATGTCCCCGAAATTGCAACACTGAGATTTATAGCATTTAAAAAAGCAAGTAAATAAATATGATACATATTAAAAATATAAAAAGAAATAATAGCGATTTAATGCGATTATAATCATAATATTAAGCCATTATAATCATAATTATCATAAGATAATATTATGATTATAATCCCACTATAAATATAAATATTATTATAGTATGCATATATATTAAAATACATATTGACAATTTAACATTATTATTATAATATAATAAATATATAAATATAAAGGAACTAAAATAAATCCTAAAAGCCTTGTCTTAAAGGCAGCGATTAGGCTGTAAAAAGTCGTGCCCTCACCAAGGGGAAGATATAATAAAAGACATCTTTTCCCTCACAATGAGGGATATAAAGGAATACGGCATCGAAGGAGATTTTAGGGAGATGTGGAATTTGGAGTTTCGTCTTCACCAAATAGAAAGACTGACATGGAAGATATTTCAATAAGGTCATTCATATTATTTTAAATAGCCACCGCATGTTATTTGTAAGAAGTCGTGATATTTGGGGAGAGTAAGAAAAGACAGATCTAAAGGCAGCGATAGATATAGATGGAAAGGAAATATACGTAGGGTGGAAAATACACGGACCCTCCCTGAAGCCAATCACAAGAGGCAGCGACTGGGTAAGTCTAAGCCTATCAGGTTTGGCATGATATTTATATCATATTCATTACTTGTATCTGTTGTACATATATTACATGAATGTGTTGGCACTTGGCATACTGTAATTTATATATATATACAGTCAATTCCTGTAGCATGCTTCATATGAAATTTATGAATGTTCGATTATAAGCAAAGGAGTTGACAACAGTTAGAGCTGACATATATGCTTAACATATACATGATAAATATATATATTTCTGAGTGGATTAGTATAATAATGAGTAGACGGTCAGAATAGTGGATTTGGGTATATTATTAATCTAAAATCTCAGTTGATGCTTATACATATACTTAAGTATATTATGATTTATGGATATATTTGAATACAGTAGGATGGATAAGTATTTTGAGAGTTGGAAGGATATGATTAACGATTAATAAGTGTATATTCAGATGCATATATATATATACATCTTAGATGGCGGGCACATACAATGCATATAAAATAAAATATATATATAATATATTATTTACGACTATCCAATAACGATGCTTGTAGCAATTATTGGGCCTTATAATTAATAACATTCACTATGACCAATGACGTTAAATGGTATAACCGAAGTCCCTCTATGGGATCTTGAAAGATGATCTATATATTATAGAAGAATCATTCATAGTGAGTAATAAAGAGGAAAGGAATAATCCTTTGACAAGAATGAGACATTTGTATCATATTTGATCTTATTAAATGTTATACTGAAATTTATTGATCTCTAACGTTTCTAATGTCTCTTTGAGAAACACATTGAATGCAAGAAACAGGTTTAAGTGTTTCCACTAGAAAGGGGTCATTATATTTGCTTCAGTTAACTTGATTTCCAGTTACTGCAAAGATCCCCTTCTCACCATATGCTCTCACCTTGCCCTCATTGGGATCTGGGTGATCAGAAAGTGGAGGGTTGCTTACTCAGTTTGTTTATCACTATTATTTGGCTAACGCTAACAGGTGCAAATTTGAAAAAATTAAGGGTGGGTTATCACATATGTTGCTGGCTGACCTAATCAAAGAGTTGTAACCATTCATTTGAAGAGGCATTTCATGGATATAAATAAAGGTTGTTTGGGGGTAATTTGTGCAACCATTCGTTGACTATCTTTCCAATCAAAGAGCAGATTATAAGAGCAGAAAATCGGATCTTCAAAGAGCAGATTATAAGAGCAGAAAATCAGATCTTTAAAGAGCAGTTTATAAGAGCATTAAATCAGATATTTGAGAGCAAATCTATGAGTAAAATCAGGTATTTTGAGAGCAGAAATTAGAGCTAATTAGAGCAGACATTGTGCAGATTTGTGAGCTTATTTTAAAAATCATATTTTAGACCTGAGTGGAGGTTTAAGAGGAGAATTTCAGGCGGATTATGGGCAGATTTTGTTGAAGACCTTGAAGGGATCTAGGGTAGATCCAACAACATTACAATCACTTTACTTTTTGAAGATTGGTGCCTTCTACTTTGCAAGTTCAAGAGATTGGAGCCTCTCTCACTCAAAGAGATCGATGTCTCTTGCTGAGTTGGTGCTTAGTGTAGGGGATTGCTGTCTCTTGTGGGTTGGTGCCTACAAAGTTGTAAGAAGTTTCCTATAAAAGCAATTATTTTTCATGGTTTTCTCCCGCAAGGGTTTCCACATAAAATCATGTGTGCATCTTGTGTTCTCTATTGCTAGATCTTGCTTGTGTGGATTCTTTGATTATTGCTTTATGATTGCTAAAGTTAAAAATCAAAAAAGGTGGTCTTATACTGATTCACCCCGCTCTCACTTTTTCCCACTCTTTTCTTCTATCTTCTTGTTGTACTATGGTTAAGTCTTTGTTTAAGTATATTTGTGTACTTATAAGAAACTTTGTGTTCCTTAGTATTATTTTTCCAATCATGTTTGCTTGTTGGATGTAACATGTCCACTGTAGGTGGTCTCTAAGAAAGTATCTTGCTAGCTTATTGGTATCCTCTTTCTCACCATAGTCCTTTAAGAATTTTATTTATAGCCCTATCATTTATGTCATTTTTTTCCCTTATTTGCATCCTAACTTGTTCTTGTATGAGTTCCTTTTGTTCGTTTAGTGGTCCCTTTACTACTTGTGCCCAATATTTGGTCACTTAACTGATTTTCTTTTATCTTCATGCTTGAAATGCAGATTGGATCTCTTTTATTTGTGGGTGTCTTTTCTTTCTGACACTTTTGATTTGTTTTCTTTTTCTGTTTTCAATTGGCTTAGCTCTTGTTTTATCATGATCAGTTCTTGCCGCCCTTTATCCATGATGCATTGCAAGTTGTTTACATATTCCTTGGGCAGATTATTCTGACTTACTAGCTTCCAGATGGATTTTGTGATGTTTTTTTTATCTTGCTCTCCCCCATTGCCCTCTTAATTCTTAAGTCTGAAGTCTCCTTTTCGTGGTCATTTGCTCTTTTACGTATATGTAGCACAAAAGAAGCACAATAGGAAGTCCTCACATAAGCATATTTAACATATTTTAAACTATTTTTTTATAAAAAATAGTGTATTTAAAATCTTTTGAAATAAATTTCTGAATAAAATAGCGTATATAAACTTTTATCAAAAAAATTAGCATATAGAACAATCTTCCTAGTTAAATTTATATGTAAATATATATATATATAAATATTTAAAGCAAATTCTTTACGGAAAAAAAGCAGATAAAATCTTTTGATATGGATTTTTGAATAAAATAGCATATAGAAAAGTCTTCAATGTTAAATTTACGGTATATATCAATATAAAAAACGAGAAATTAAAATTTGTCTGTACTCACAGGAGGAGTAGTGTAAGCTTCGAAAGCAAAACCGGCAAGAACTACGGCGAGATTTAAGTTAAAAGGCCGGCGATGATCTTTTGCTTCCACGTCGTCTTCAATTCTGTTGTAATTTTCTGTATCCTCTTCTTCGACGCTTTGCTTAAAAAAATTACATATAAGAGATCCACGGCTTAGGGTTTTGCGCCAAAGAAATGGATTCTTTCTGTATATAATTCCATTTATTCTTTTCTTGTCTGACAATGGCTTGCTTACAACGCGAGGACGTAAAATGTATGCTTTTGGATGCGTGGACGATTTCAGATAGAACGTAGAAGAGGGTTTAAGTATGTAAAGAGTGGCCATAAAAATCGTAGAGTTTGAACTTGTACAATTCACTGGGTTTGAATGTATTCTCTGCAAATGTTGGAAGGAAAATTTAAGAGCGCGAGAAGAGCTTTGAAGAAACGAACAGAACGTTCTCGAGTGTGTTCTTGTTTATATGGATGAAGTGCTTTTGTTCGTAATGCCGGGAGGAGGCCACGTGTGTGCGAGTGACTTATTATTAATTTATTTTAAATTGAAAATATAATCATCGCAGAATTTTTAGTTTTATTGGTGAAGTAGAATTATATAGAATAGAAGGATTTATGGTTTGTGAGGTTACAAGATGCTTATAAGATAATTGATTAAGTTATCATAGTTTAAAGTTTTAAAGGGATAAACGTTTTGAATTATGTAGAATGGATATATTTTTTAGTACTTGTAGTTAGGCAATACTATTGTCATGAGTTTTGTTTTTCTTAGTTAATTAGTTATTAATAAGTTAGCTTTCAACCAATCAAAAATAATAAATTTCTGGAAAAAAATTAAATTCAATTTTGTAAAGTGAACTTGTAAAATATTTAATTTTATAAATTATAAAAATTATTTTTCATCAATATGATTGGCTAAGAAGTTTTGTGTGTTATTAGAAGATTTTGCCTAAGAACTAAGAACTAAAAACTATTATTTTGCCTAGTTTTGAGAACTAAGAACTATTATTTTGGCTACATTCAACCATTGTTTATATAACTTTCATCATTATTGCACAAAATTATTATATAAATTTTATGTTTAAATAATAATTATTTAATTCTTTCATATACTTATACTATATAATCATTACATTTTATTTAATATAAAATAATTTAAAATATAATCAATAAATATTATTTAATATAATATAATAAATTTATAGTGTATTATACATATTATTATGTAACAAAATTATTAGATAAATTTTATATTTATATAATTATCATTTTTTTTCTTTTAATTATATTATACTATTATTTGATTTTTTCTTTTTTATATTTATAATATCTTTATAATATCTTTTATTCTATTAATATAAACATGCATTATCATACAATTTACATTATAATGTTAATTATTTATGTAATTTTAATAAAAAATAACATTAGTGTGATATTTTTAAATATTATTTTCATATTATAATTAACAAAATTAACATTTAGTTTTATTCACATTAACAAAACTTACATTTATTTTTATTAAATTTAAAATACTATAAAGGCAAGTACTAGCCACTACGTGGTACTTGTTTAATATTAAATTTTAAAGTGGTTAATTATATATTTAAGGGATTAAACTTTGTTGAGTGTAATGGTCTAACATTTTAAATATTTAAATATAAATTTTATGATCTTATATATTTATAAGATAAATTTACAAGAATATAGTTTTAATTGAGTATGTAATAGTATGAATTGGTATTTAATCTAGTTATAAACTTATTTGATTGGACTCTTGGGATATTCATCTGTCGGTTCTTTCTTCTTTCCCTCAACTACAGTCTTTAGTGAAATTTTTATAACAGTCCAGTGGTCCAGTGTGGATGGTTTCAAGTGCTCTACTTCTTTGAGGAGATCTTTGGTTTATCAATGGTAGAATTTTAATAGTTGGACCAAAGGAGAGGAGTGAAATAATTTGGATTTTATTCTTGCTAGCGACCTTGTTGTTCTTCAAAGGATGGGGATATATGCTTACCTAAGGCCATGACTCTAAAGGTGTGTACTTTATGGCTCAAGAATATGCTTCTTTAGAGATTCAACAAGGAAATCTAAGAGTGTTACCTTGGTGGAAATGAATCTGGAATAAAATTGGTTGGCCGAAGTGCAATATGTTCTTGTGGCTATTATGTTAGAACAAATGCCTCGTTTGGGAAAATATTAGAAAAAGAGGATTTTGTGGTCCTTCCTTTTGCTTCTTATGTGGTTAGCAATGAAGAAAGTATTGATCATCTTTTTTTCAATTTTCTTTCTCAATGGAAATTTGGAGGCTTTAGTGGAAGCTTTGGAGGAGACCTTTTTATGTATGCTTCCTCTTTGCATGACTTTTGGGAGAAATTGGGATACCCCCTAGCTTCTACTTCCTCTCTTGTGGTAGCTTGGGATTTGGGACCTTTCCTTATCATTTGGCGAATTTAGCTGGAGAGAAATTGACATATCTTCTAGGAGTGTCATAATGTGGTTTTGCAGGTTTGGTATAAGGTTAAGGGTATGCTCAAAGAAATTATTGAGGCTAAGTTTGATCTTGGGGAGTCTTTATCTTCTTCAAATACTTATACTGCTAACCTCCTTGAGCTTTCTTTTCTTAGTGCTTCTCAAGCTTGTTTAGAGATTAGACAAAAACCTTCCAAGAGGGTTAATAGATTGAGTAAGTGGAGTCTTCATCTTGATGGTTTCTACAAGATTAACACTTATGGTTCTACTTGGGGCAACCCTGGGGCTACTAGGATTGGTGGAGTTGGGTGTGAGAGTAGGGGTTCTATTTATTTTTTCTTCTATATTTACATGGGGTGCATTCTAATAATAAGATGGAGGCTTGGGCTATTCTTAAGGCTTTGGAGAAAGCTTGTGAGTTGGGTTGGAGGAAGGTGGTTTGTGAAATGGATTCTATGATTTAGGTTTCTTTGCTCAATAAGTGATATTTTTTAGGATTCTTCATGGAGGTTGGTCTTGATAACTAAACAAATCCTTCATCTAGCTTCGAACTTTGATGCTATTTCCTATGTTCATGTTCCTAGGGAATGGAACAAAGTTGATAATTGTCTAGTCAAATGGGCCTTTGAAGAAATGGGGGTGTGGCATGTGGTGGATTAGAGTCTTTTAGATTAGCATAAAATTCAAAAGTTACTTCAAATTCTCCTTGATGAGTAAGTAGATTAGGTTTGGGTGAATGGATTGGAAGGATTTATTTCTTGGTAGTAGTGTTTTTGGTATGTGTTGTATGTTGGGTTGGTTATGCAAGTGTCCCTATTAGGATCTTGTTTTAGTGTATATAGTTATGCCTATGGTAATCTAGAACTGTCTTTGTTGTATTTGTTAGTTTTCCTTAAATAAATTTTTTTCACCCCTTTTTAAAGAAAACATTTTTATTTGATTTGAATTTTTATCTAATTTTTAATATTTAAATGTGAGTTTGTAATGTCCCCATTTTAAATCATCCCAATGTTGAATGTAGCTTTGGCTTTCTATGTGACAAGCAGTCATGTTAGAGGGGTTATCTGATGTTCCGAGGAGCTCTAAAGTATTTTGGCACCTTCAGATGTCGCTTTTGATTGAGTTTTTGTATTTTTCATAGTTTTAGTTGGTGGTGTGAAAAATAGTTAATAATTAAACAATTCATTAAGTTAATAAATAAATCATAGTTAAATGATGACAAATTAATTATTTATTAAGTAAAGTGACTAATGTGCCATAAAAGTAAAATATTTTTAAAAAGTCACTTTTAGGGCAACAAAAAGTATAAAGTGAAATTGGAAGCTCATTATGGGATTATGTCTGGTTAATTTTATCTAATTGGATTTTGGAGAGCTTCTAAAGAGCTAAAACCCTAGGATGAAAACCCTAAGGGTAAACCAATTTCAATCGTGGGAGACCTATCCTAGCTGGTTGTAGATGGAGCCATTCAAGTTTCACGCATAGTTATATTGTTTGCAATTTATGAAATTTGTGACATCTTATGCTAAGATAAATTTTAGTGTTTTTAAAGTTTTGGAAGGTTTGAAATGTGTTTATCAAAATTAATAAAATATTTTTATCACTACTACTACTTCAGTTGCACTGTTCTTGGTGATTAAATGGGGATATGTAATGATTCCAGTATTAACTGCTGGAAATAAGAATTAAATTGATATTTATTACGGTTGTTGAGCCTTAACTTTCTAATGCAACTTTCGTGCACCTAACCACATGTGTTTTGGGAATCGCAAAATTATAAGAATTTGTTGTTATAAGTCTAAGATGTTCATGGAATTTTAAAAAAACAAACTAGTAGCTATTGACACAAGTTATAGCCTATTTTGGACCCATATGAGGAGTCGTGGAGAATTTTAACCCTCCCTAGGAACTATTGCAACACTAAAGGGAAGTCTGACCTAGTTTGGAGGTTGATGTGGAGTCCAATCTCACTAGAGAGGCAGTTGAACATTTAAATTAGATTATTGGGTACCAACACAGCTTGAATAGTTTATATTGGTGGTTAATAGGTCAAAAAATAATTGTGCCTAAAAAAGATGAAAAATAGGTTCACCCAAAACAGATTAATGAATAATGGGGGGTGAGGGACCTATTCTTCCTCAATTCATGTTAGGAAATGAGATCCACACAATGAAATGACTATCAACCCTTAGGTGAATCAAGTCAAAGTGTGAATCTACATATTTCTTTTTTTGCAAGGATGGGGGTCCTAATTAAACAACACTTTGGGGAGAAAAACTAAAAATAGTAAACTAACTCCAAAATGCAATCTACAACTTGGATCTAATAGATTAAGGTCAATACTGATGAAACCATAAATCATATCACAAATCAAAGAAGGGAAGAATGATGTTTACTAGACACCAAAAGTGCTCTCCTAAGCTGATTTGGGACTCATTCACCCCTGGGTCTTGAGTTAGGGTTTGTCTACAGCTTTCAGGAGCCTCTGCTATAGATCTGAATCTCTCAATTTTCCTAGGTTTCAGGTTTGAAAAGCTGGAAATAAATTTTGTAATTAAGTTTCCATGAGATGACAACTTTTACAACTTTGACAAGTTCTTCAATTTAGCTCTTCAAGAGATCTTAAAGATTTCTTCCACCTAAATCTGCAAACACAAATCAAGAGGGAAAAATGTCTTTTTTGGTGAATGGGGGTTTTCCTTCATCAAACCCTGTTTTGGTAATCAAACCTTGAAATGAAATGAAATAGCATGAAAGGAATGATGAATGAATAACTCAATGTCATAACTCACCAAACCCTTGAATAAACATTGGAATGTAAATTTGCAACTTGCATGAAATGGCTTTAGTGGACATGGATCTTGAACCTTGAAACTTGATTTGAAATAATTCTTTGAATACTTGAATGGATCATGAAACCTACATCACCATATTAGCTCTAATAACATGCATGACGCAAGAAGACTTTGACATTACAATTGGATCTTGATTGCTACAATAAATCTTCAATAATTTTTCTCTTGAATGCCTTGAATTGCTCTTGAAATCTCACTTTAGCTCTTGTAATTGAACACTTGAAGACTTAGATTGCTTAGATCAAATTGCTAGGTGAAACATAGTGAAATAACCTTATATTTATAGGTATGTAACATTAATTTCCCAAAATTCAAATAACACAAGCTGACATCTGAATATAGACTTGAAAATGTTAAAATACTGCCAAAAACATAATTTAAATTTAGGTCATTCCTCTATTTGTACCTGCATTCCTCTATTTGTACCTACATTCTTCTATATGTCGTAAACATTTATCTTTTTTTTTGTCATGTTTTTCTGAATATAGAAGAATGTATGTACAAATAGAGGAATGACCTAAATTTAAATTATGTTTTTGGGGACTCCGCAGAGTTAGAAAGAAGCTTCATAGGTGCACCCATAAAGAACCATGTTTACCCACAGATAGAACATGTCATAAATCAGCCACGCAGGCAAGTAAGTGGATAGTCACACAGACCATCAACAAGTTGGAAAACTTTCAAACAAGTCCCTCGGGAACCCAGCGTAAATAAGGGGTCCACTCAAGGGACGCATTGTTCAAAAGTACGAAAGAGATGTTTCTATCTCGAATTGATTCATCATCGAGGAATCCCTTTGAAATATATTCACTTCATCAAGGAATTTGAAAGGAATAATGTGCCCCCACGCGAGGGGAAGACCAAAGTTGTTCCCACTTCAAAGGAAGGTTCTCAAGTTCTTTCTTTACGAACCCATGATGAAGGAAACATATTCCATTAGGGTTTCAAGTCGAGAATGTGATTCTTGAAAAGAAGTTTGTGAAGATTCTTGAGAAAAGATTCTCTTGGAAACAAATGCATTTTCTAAAAATTGAAGTGTTATAGAAGCGGTGTTGTCACACATGAGAGGGACAACTCAAGCAAAGAAGAGAGAAAGATAAAGGAAAAGCAAAAGAGAAAAGAACATAAACACAAGACACAGGGGTAGCCTTATATTTCAGGGTCAAAACTGCTCATAAATATATATAAGTATAGTAATAGTATATAAAATGAACTATCATCAACCCCCTACTATATTAGACCATGTGAAGAATGCACAAGAAGACAAAGTAAAAATAAAAAAATTGGATCAACATGGAAAATAAAAAATTGGATCAACATGGAAGGGAATCCTAAATGCCCCCAACACTTTGCATTGTCCCCAATTTGTTGAAAATCAAGTACAAACATGGAAGAATGATGATACAAATAGAAGAAGGTTTATGACACAAAAACCATGCCTATATCGAAGCACCAACAGGGGTGACGAGGGTCATCCAATCACACATAGTACAGTCATGGAAGAACACATCACAACACACACACACATCTAATCTAAAGATAAAGAAGGGGCCTCCTCCAAACATTGATCAACCAAGAGGTCATCTACCTCCCACTCTAGACTATCATAGGGGGAAGGAGGACGAGCCTGCAATGGTGGGATGTTAAGAGGAGGAGTGTCTGACGCTCCTACAATAAGGGCTAAGGAAGAGGTCCTTATAAGGTCCTCTCCACCGAGCTCTTAAGGAGTTAAGGTTAGCAACTTCGCGAAGATCGCCGACAAGGATATAACCTCATCCAGAGAGTTAAACATGCACTTTACAGGAGTGTCATGTTTCACCTCAATGGATCGAGAAGGTTGTGCCCGAGATTCATTGCTAGGCTCATTGAGTGATTTGGGAGCTGTGACGAACTCAGGGGAAGTCAGTACCGGTTCCATCACTAGGATCTAGAACAAGTCATCGCAAGACCACCTTTCGAAGAAGGTGGGCTCCTCTTACATCCTCTATTGCTGGAGGGACCACTCTCTACCTTCTGCTCCATCGGGGGATGTGAATTCCCCACGGACATGGCAAGAAGCATGAAGGAAGATGTGGACGAGAAAACTGTAGTAGATACGACTGAAATGTTTATCATTATTGTCAATCAAATTGCACCCGTTATGCATGAATGATTAAATTCAGCAATTTGTTGAAACATGGGAACTATCTTCAGGTTGTGGGTATTCCGATGGCAAAGATAGACCTCCAGATTCTAGGTTGGTTCCTATATGATGATCAATTTAGGTACTTGAACGATTTTTTGAGAAAAGGGTAAGAAGGACTGAATTGAATGCATGAACTAAAACTAAACTTCGGTGATGCACCTAATTGATACTTATGAGCAGATTGATTCACAACTGATTATTACATAATCTATTTTCACAACTCAAATTGTGCAATCTAATTACATAAGTGTCTCATCAGAAGGCCTGATAGTCCATTCTTAATGAAGGAAAATGATATTTTCACAACCTAAAGGAGAGGATAAATTAACATCACAACTTATGATCTGTAACTAAAATTGCTTTTTTTGTGTACATGTATTCATGAACGTGATAGGAATTTAAAGGCTTTGAAATCAAACACATTAAATTTGCATCTTAAACATTCAATAAATACAAGACTTCTGAATCTGAGAAGGCTGATACTGAATCACGATAATGAAAAGAAGGAAACTCTGCAAAAATGATAACCTGTAAAGCTGTAAAACTGTATTAAATCTAAAATTTTGAGTTACAAGATATCTCACTTTGCAAAATGCAAAGGCTGAAAAACAAGAACTAGAATGAAAAAGATAAAAAAATTCAATATATACAAATGAGAACGCACTTCAAAGTGCATGAACAAGTAACTGAAAGTCAATTTCAATGAGAAAGTGATAACTCCAAGGTGAAATCCGAGCAAATGCAAAAATCCCTGAAAATAAGGTTCAAACTCATGCAGAAATGAGTGAACTCAGTCTCGAATTCACAGTCATAAAGCATGCAATTGAACCATAACTCAAACTGAACTGGAAATCTCTGAACATGAACTAAAACATGCAAAAATCCTCCTTGTTTTAATCAATTCGCCCATGACAACTGAAAATCCATCCATTTTTGCCTAACAAATCTTCAGTCAACAATCTGATATTCATTTGTTCTCTAGTTGGCTTTACTTGTATCTGCATGGATCTTCTAATCAACTCATATGATGTCTTTTATTTGCATGTAAAGATGGATAATTAATTAAATGATTTATAATGTATCATTTAATCAATTAACCTACATTGAGAATGCAAAAATAAAAGAAAGAATAATATTGAGGCATAATGTCAAATAAGAAGCCTTCATTCTTATCTCACGGGCTTTCTTACATTATACTTAGCATATTTCTAATATGCATTCAATATTTCCAAAAATATTAGTTGACTATCATGTGTATTGGAAATTTTTTGATAATAGTCGACCATAATGATAAAAACAATATTGACTTAAGAGTCAAAGCAACCACGGGAAAAACATCAGACATAATGATTTAAATCATTAGCAAAAATCGAAGTTTTGTAGACTTAGGGCAAGCAAATTTCATTGAACCCTAAACTCTTAGTCATTTTGACTTTTGACTTTTGCTTGTCTTGGAGCTCTATTACGCCGCCATGGTTGAGGGTTTGATGCTGAAAGCCCACCATTTCATGTTGTTTTTGATGATTACTATGGAAATTTCACAGGTCAAGGCGTGGTAAGTCCTTTTTTTGGACAAAATTCTAGACTTTCTGTGAATTTCGAAGCTATATTCTCTAGTTTCTTGGCCACAGCCATGGCCATATTCTGATATGCCTTTTACTCACTTCTATCCCCTGTTAATATTGTCTTGTATTCTGGCCGACATGAGAGTTTTTCCTAAAGCTTATCACCTCGAACTTTGAGTGTATTCTCACACAGATTTTGAAGAAACTTCTGGAACCTAAGTAAGTCTTGAACTATCTATGATTTGCATTCCTATTTCATTGTGAAAATGCTCGATTTTGAGCTAATTTACATGCTCATAGTAAACATTTCATCTCTCCATGCTTTTATGAAGGAAATAAAAGAATCTCTACTTCATGGAGGCTGCGGCTGTAACAAATATTCTATTTTTTTTTTATTCAACTCTTTGTGCATTGAGGCCGAGATTATCACTTCTCTCATTTGGGTATTATGTGTTTGAATGAAAAAATAAAAGAAACCCTATGGTTGACCTTTCTTACGCATGACCAAATTGTAGCATAAAATCTTGATTTACCTATATTTACACTTGCATTTGATACTTAACTTTTGTCGTTTCTTAGAAAGAATGAACATGGTTCCTTTCCATTCATGCAAAAACCTTAAGGATTTAGTTTCTTTGTCATGGCCACCATAACGTTTATCAAAAAAATTTGTGTAACCTTTCATGCTTGAAATTCTGTAAATTCTTCCACGGGTTGCTTTTTCTGACTCTTGGTCATGGTCTAAGCAGTCTTCATTTGGGTATTTACAATTCACTATATTTTTCCCTTTAATTGTACTGTGGAATAAATAAGCATTACTCAAGCTGTCTGAGCATTTTCCTTGCTAGTTCATCAGCATACTCTAAACTCTGTCCTCTCATAATTGTTCATTGTGGACTGCTTTCTCCAGCCTAGAGATCATTGGAAACAATGTTGCGTTCATGAATTACTGCCTTATGTTGTTTTCTGAAGCTTTAATGAAACCAATGCAGACTCAAACATCCACTCCTTCAGAATTGATACCATATCATTGTGATCTGAATATTACTTTGTGACCATGCTATCAATGAATGTTGACTATCTTCATATTATGCTGTTGTTTCATACTTTGTAGATCCTTGCGTTATATCATTTCCATAATGCATGAGTCTTTAAATTTCATATACTTTATAATGGTTGATCATGAGTATTATTCCATCATTGATAATAGCTTTTGCAATGAACGACTGGTAACTCTTCCTGATATAATTGTGTCCACTGCATATTCGAGAACCACATGACTGTGATCTCATTTTGTCACTGTTTCCACTTTGTATGGCTTGGGCTGTGTCCATTGAATATGGATTTTAGTCAAATGTTCTCTTGACTGTGTTCATCTTACGAACTTGAAACATCAGTAATTCCAACCAACTCCTTCAGCTGAATAATTGATTAGTAATTGTTCTTTATGGCTTGACTGTTACATTTTGTAGTTGCTTTTTGAATATCTTTGTAAATAGTGGCTGCCATTGAAATCAAATGCTCCATTTATTGTTAATGCTGATCAATTCACTGTTGTCTCACTTGGTTCAAGCTTTATGACTGTCAAAAATTTTGTAAGCATCTCTTACCACCATGAACACTTGTAACAACAATCCTATTTACTTTTCCAATTCTGTAATACCAATAGTATTCATGACCATTCTCTATAAAATGCTCTTTTCCTATGGAAAACAAATCTGTCTTTTTGCATGCCCTTGATTCTTCAACATTGTTGCTTAACTACTTATGACAATAGACTGTTTTCCCATAACTTGGTGACCAGATATTCGAAGTTGTCCTTCAAAGTGACTTTGACTGCTGTCATTGACTACCTTCAACATTGTTATAATCTGGTATTTGAAACAAATATTCTTGTAGGTACTTGTCTAAGCCATATTTTGCTACTTTTTGCTGAAAACAAATTTATTTATTTGTCATATCTTATTTCTTTTGATCAGCTGAACTCTTGCTGATGATTTGCATTGATTGTAAAATATGAGAATGTTGTTTTTCATTTGTAAGAAACAATTATCTTGCTGAATACTCTGCTTTCCCTTCAGTGTAAAGGGGCTCAATGCCTTATTAAAAATGTGAATAATATGAAAGGCAGAGCTAGATCAAGAGATGATAAATGCAATATATTTCTTTAATTGTTACCTTTGAATGATGAGCAAAAATAATTGTGCAATCTGTTTTACCATGCTGAATTAGACTTCTTGATGACAGTCCTAGATGATTACTGTTTCTATCTTTGATTAAATAACTCTCATATATGATGTGAATGAGAGGTTTCCTTATGATATGTTGGGCTCTACCCTTGGAGGAGCCCGTTTTACTCCACATATCTGATAAAATGATCTTGAACATGATGAACCTATTCCTGCACATTGAAACAAACAAGTTAGCAAAATAAAAGAAGTTGAAAGCTTCCATTGAGTTATGTTTTTCTTGATTGTCAGCCTTTCATCTAGTGAATGCTTAACTTAATGCAAATTAAATTTATGTTGGTAACGTAGGTGTAAGGCAGAATGTAATTCATCATTGCTTAGAGTACACCTCTAACACCATTTCCTTATAATTTTGCAGGTTCATGGAGCGAGGAAACAAGGCTGCAGCAGCTTGGAGACGCGACGACTGAAGACACCAACGAAAGTGATTCATCATTACAGGCTATGATGAATTGCTCCTCTTCTTTATGCTTATGTTATGTTCAGTAATGTAGTTTTTCTTTGAATTTTGTATTCATCATTTGATTGTCATAATCAAATTCAGTTACTCTCACAGCTTGTGCGAGATTCAATGTTTTTACAAAATGAATAAAAAGCATTACTATGCAAATTCTTAATTTTCTGTTTTAAATACTTGCATAATAAAACTATGATTCAGATGTAAATTGATCTTCTATGATGATCAACAAATACTTTAATCAGCAAAACATGAAAATTTATGTACCTATCATTGATGAACTTGATTCAGCTCTACCTGTTTGAGCTCGTATTGAAAAAAAGGTAACAATCATATCTACAAGTTTCGAGAAAGATGGGACATCCGGAAGGGACATCAAGAGAGGCGGCTCCATTGAAGGAGCGATGACCACCTGCACCTTTTTAGTGTCAGGCGCATTCATACTCCCAGCAGAAGTCAAAAGCAATATAGAACAAGACTGAATGGAAGCAGAGGGGAGGAGAGAGGATGATGCAGAAGGCCCTAATACAAGGGCGGTCATATCCTTTTCCTTCTTCTGTAAGGCCACTTGCTCAGCCAAGAGAGTCTTTCGTTGACTCTTGTGCTCACGCTTAAGGCAGTTTCTGTGACTCTTTGAACTAAAGGCCAAAGGCTACAAAGGAACAAAATGCTCCTACTTAGCCATGGGAGTGCCCACTACATTCATTTCTAATAGAGGAAAAAACTCCTAAATGGGAGCAGGAGGAGCAGGTTGAGAAGCAATGGGGGAAGTCAACTCAAGCACCTCGGCAGCGGGCCTCTTCCCGTTCAATGCTTTGGGAGTAGGAGCGGTAGGAGGCCGCAGAGGTTGAGACATAGAGGATTGCCCACGGGGACCTTTCTTCCTATTATATCGAACGGGCTTAGGATTCATGGACAAAATAGGAAGCTCAAATGTGGGACGCTTGGGCTTTTGCCAAGCAGGCACCATAGGATTCTCCTACAAACGCAGAACAAAATATGATGGTGCCACAACAAGGAAAAATGGAGCATCAGGTTGAACAACAGAAGAGGAAGAAGGAGGATCTTGAGACCACTTCTCTTCTTCCCTTTCACGTGCCTTGGCGGAATCATTGTCAACTTTTAGGCAAGCCCTATGTGAAATAGTATAAGGCGACAGAGGTTGTCTCATTTTTGGCCTTAGGTTCCCTTTCTTATAATTATGGTATGTTTAGTGCAAGAGGTCAATCCTAGGTGGGAGAGGACCAACAAGCACAAGCCAAGAGTAATCCAAGAAGCAACTACCATGAGCAACCAACGGTTTATAACTGATGTCATCAATCACATGCATGGAACCCCCATGGATAAATTTTGAACATTTATGCACGACTGAGGGTACGACATTCATAGCCACCAACCAATGGATACCCAACTTTACCCTAAAGATTTCAGACACAGGGATTATGTCAAACAAAAGATTCACGGATTTAGGTCCAACCAAAACCAACAAGACAATACTACCCAAAGGGGGCACAGAAAGTCCCTCATGCATGCAGATGGTACTTACGAGTGCATCGTACCCATGCAAGAATTTGATTAGCATGATATCCTCAGTTATGATGTTTATTTGAGAGGTCGGATCAACAAGAACACCTGCTTCGATGTTTCTATTGATTCACACAGGGATGTAGAGAGGAGATGGTTCCCTATTAAAACCCATCGGCAGGTCCTGTGAAGTGAAGGTTATACCAGCACCACTACTCATAGGTTGCACAGATGGGATAGGCTAATGCAGGAAAGAGGCCATCATGTATACTAGATGATACTTCATAGAGTCCCAAAAAGTTTAAAGGATAAGACGGTGACCCAATCAAGGTTTCACTATGCAACACCTTCAGAACCTTCGAACTATGCCTACTAGGGATCACAGGTTGGGTTGTAAGGAGAAAGCCTCACAACACTCATGCCTACAACACTTCTAGGATGTGAGGAAAGGAACTTTGAGTATCACAAAACAGAACCAAAATGGTTCATGTTGGGTTCACCAAAAATGTAAGTGAGGGGGACCAACCACGTTCAAGGCCACAGGTTATGGAGAGGCAAGAGCGAAAGGCTACCCTAACTTACCTCAACTTAAAGGGGAGTTTGGGAAATGAGGGATGAGAATGAGGAAGACTATAAGGTCCTTCAATCACTCTATAGACCCAAAACTCAGAATGGCGCTAGGCGAGTCATTTTTTGGGTTCAATACTATGCCTTAGGTAGCTCTCTACTCGAGGATGAAAGTGTGATTCTTGGATGATAGCGTGGCACATTGGCATCTCTCAAGTGTGCTGGGGTCCATACGACAAGAGGACTAGAAAGATAATGTGAACCGCTAGAAAATAGGCCGACAACCTAGCTAGTCAATTCCAAAGGGACAAAAAAGAGCTATAAAGTAAGACAAATACGAAAAAATGTGATAAAGAAAGCAGATGAGAGTTAAGGTGACAAGAATGATCTCACAAAGGTACCATTTTCTAGCTAGCTCCACAAAGAACGCCCACCTACACACAAGGAGGAAAATTGTTGGCAGGTTGTATAGGGGTTTATCTCATTCAAACCCCTATTTTGGTGTTTCCACCTCCATGGAAAACCAAAATAGCAACTATAGAAAGAAATACGATAAAGGAAGAATGAAAGTAAAACACAATAACACTTCGAAATAATATTATGCTACTCAACCAAATATTAGCGGAGAGGAGTGAAAGGCTTACCACCTCCACCAAGACGTCACTAGCTAATGGAGGAGAAAATGAGAGGACTCAAGCCTCTGTAGTAATAGTGTTATTCCACACATTCTTTATGGAGTTGATGGAGTGTTGTTGTTGCTACTGTGGAGTGCAAAGTGCTACTTGAGAGTGATGGATGTAAGAAAATGCTAGAGATATTGTGTAGAAAGCTTTCTAGAGGATGTGAAGATGAAATGCATGAAGGAAGAGTGAATTTGAAGGGAGAATGAGAAAAATAGCCATATTTGGCTTGGTTGGTCAAAGAGGGGGGTTACAAATTAACCCCAATGGGAAGTGTAATACCTCTGCAAGCTTCAAACGCAGGAATCTGTCAACGATGTCAGTGCGCCACACAGACGTTTGCATTCCACGTGAGCATCCTTGACAGTTATTCTTCTACTAATGCACAAAATAGACACCAAGTGGAATGAAGGCAGCAGGCTGATGTGGATTTTTGCCTTCGAATTTGGTTTTCTAAGGTGAGAGAGTGTAAAAGGGGAATTTGCGTGAGGGGTGTAAATTCTCTCCTATACATTTTTCCCCCACTTTAGTGAGCACAACTACTGATGAGTGCTTCGGTAAAGTAGATTAGAGAAGTAGTAGAGTCAAAAATGTATACCTAAACCGTTTAAGAAGTAGACCGCAATCTGGCGAACTTGAGAGTGCAGGACAAGCAAAGGACTTCATAGCCCCGCAGAACTATGAAGCTAAAGAATGAAAGCATCTTACAAGACCGCTAACCTACAAGGAAGGTAACCTCCAAGATCTCTCACATGAAGGGTACCCAAAAAAGTGCCTTACAGACCTATAGACCTACAAGGAAGCATCCCCAAAGATCTCTCACATGGAGGAAGCCAGGAAAGTGCCCTACAGACCCGTAGACCTGCAGGGAAAGTGTTCTTCAAGATCTCTCACATGAAGGAAACCCAAGAAAGTGTCCTACAAACCCACAAACCTATAGGGAGGTATCCCTCAAGATCTCTCATATGGAGGAAACCAAAGGAAAGGGGACTCTACAGAGTCAGAAAGCGGCTTCACAGGTGCACCCGTAAAGCAACATGTTTATCCATAAATAGAACATGTCAGAAAGCGACCACGCAGGAAAGTAACTAGACAGTCACACAAACTATCAACAAGTTGGAAAACTTTCAAAGGGGTCCCTCAGGAACCCTACATAAATAAGGGGTCCACTTAAGGGATGTGTTGTTCAAAAGTATCAAAGAGATGTTTCTATCTTGAATTGATTCATCACCAAGGAATCTCTTTGAAAGATGTTCCCTTCATCAAGGAATTCAAAAGGAAGAATATTTCCCCATGCGAGGGGAAGACCAAAGTTGTTCCCACTTTGAAGGAAGGTTCTCAAGTTCTTTCTTTACGAACCCATGACGAAGGAAACACATTCCATTAGGGTTTCAAGTTGAGAATGTGATTCTTGAAAAGAAGTTTGTGAAGATTCTCGAGAAAAGATTCGTTTGGAAATGAATGCATTTTCTAAAAATCAAAGTGTTATAGAAGCGGCATTGTCACACATGAGAGGGACAACTCAAGCGAAGAAGAGAGAAAGATAAAGGAAAAGAAAAAGAGAAAATAACATAAACATAGGACACAAGGGTAGCCTTATATCTTAGGGTCAAAACTGCTCATAAATATATATAAGTATAGTAATAGTATATAAAATGAACTATCATCAACCCCCTACTATATCAGACCATGTGAAGAATGCACAAGAAGACAAAGTAAAAGTAAAAAATTGGGTCAACATGGAAGGGAAACCTAAATGCCCCCAACGCTTTGCATTGTCCCCAATTTGTCAAAAATCAAGTACAAACATGGAAGAATGATGATACAAATAGAAGGTTTACGACACAAAAACCATGACTGTATCCAAGCACCAATAGGGGTGACGAGGGTCATCCAGGCACACATAGCACGATCACGGGGGAACACATCACAACACACACACACACACATCTAATCTAAAGATAAAGAAGGGCTCTCCTCCTAACATTGATCAACCAAGAGGTCGTCTACCTCCCACTCTAGATCATCATAGGGGCAAGGAGGATGAGCCTGCAGTGGTGGGATGTTAAGAGGAGTGTCTGACCCTCCTACAATAAGGGCTAAGGAAGAGGGCCCCGCAAGGTCCTCTCCACTGTGCTCTTGTGGTGTTAAGGTTAGCGACTTCGCGAAGATCTCTGACAAGGTCAAAACCTCATCTAGAGAGTTAAACATGTACTTTACAAGAGTTATGTGTTTCACCTCAATGGATGGAGAAGGTTGCGCCCGAGATTCATTGCCAGGCTCGCTGAGTGATTCGTAAGCTGTGATGAGCTTAGGGGAAGTTAGGATTGGTTCCATCACTAGAACATAACAAATTAGTGCGAGACCACCTTTTGGAGAAGGTGGGCTCCTCTTACATCCTCTGTTGCTGGAGGGACCACTCTCTACCTACTACTCCATCAAGGGATGTGAACTCCCCATGCACGTGGCAAGAAGTGTGGAGGAAGAGGAGGATGATAAAACCGTAGTAGATACGACTGAAGTGTTTGTCATGTCTACGGGTTTTGGGAAAGGCGGGACATCCGGAAGGGACATCAAGAGAGGCGAATCCACCAAAGGAGCGATGAACACCTGCACCTATTTAGTGTTAGGCGCATTTGTACTCACAACAGAAGTTAGAAGCGATACAAAACTAGATTGAACAAAAGCAGAGGGGGGGGGAGAGGATGTTGTAGAAGGCCCTAATATAGGGGTGGTCATCTCCTTTTCCTTCTTCTGTAAGGCCACTTGCTCAGCCATGCGAGCCTTTTTTCGATGCTTGTGCTCAAGTGTAAGGTGGTTTCTGCGACTCTTTGAACTAGAGGCCAAAGGATGCAAAGGAACAAAATGCTCCTGCTCAACCATGGGAGTGTCCACTACAGTCATTTTTGATGGAGGAACAAAATCCTAAATGGGAGCAAGAGGAGCAGGTTGAGAAGGAGCGGGGGGAGTGTTATGCCCTGCATAACCACCCCATTTTATTTTGAAACAAAATGGGTCCCCCTTTTTCTCTTGCTTTCGTTGCCTTTGGTTATTTGCTTTACTCTTCAAAGTTCTTTTGTTTTCTTCCTGAGTTTTCCTTCTTGTTTTGTCAAATTCTGATTATGTTTCAGCTTAAATTGGTTTTCTTCTTGCTGGAAATTGAATGAAATAATCACAAGCAATAGTGGGTTTTATTATAATATATTTTATTTGCTTTTGAGGACTAATGGAGACCTTGTTTCGCAGGATTAGATCGTGCACATGATGATATTTCTCAAGGAGCTCATTTGGAATGTATCTCCCAATCCAGTTTGGCACAAAATTCCTCTAAGATGAAAGTCGGCAAGACCTTGCAATTGTATCGTTGACTACCAGTGCATTTTGTCCATTGGAGGCTCACGAGTCACCCAAATGTTCCTGTCGCTGTAAGTTTCTTTGTGTCTCGCAGACCAGAGGAGGCCTCACCGCAGAGTTCTGCGTTCGGCATAACATCTCGCCGAAAGGAGTTAGGTCTTGGCGTCAAAGGGAGGTTGGCATCAGGGAGAGATCTTCCTGACTGATGGAGGTCTCGCCGAAGTCGAGTGGTGTCGAGGTAAAGTTCCCCTTCGTGGTGATATTTTTCCGACTAAGTGAAGTCTCGGCGAAAGGGTTATCCCCTCGCCATGAGGTCTGGTCGATATGTTAAGGTCTCCCTGAAGTGCTCTCGGTTCAGAAAAAGGAAGGTTTGGTTAGTGTAAAGTCTCACCAACTGAAGGGAGTCTTGACGACACAAAGTGAATTCGACATAAGCCCTCGCTGAAAGATTTAAGTTCGCTGAGATGTCTGGGCGAAGCAGAGTGGTCTCGGCAAATGATGGTAGCATCGGCAAGATGTCTCACCGATAGGGTGGACTCTTGCCGAAATGGAATCACATTGGGGAGAGTGGTCTACCTTCGCCATAAGGTCCTACCGATCGATAAGACGTCTCATCAATCTGACAGGGTCTCACTGAAAGAAAGGAATTAGCTTGAGGGAAATGAAAGAACTTGGCATGATATCTTGCCGACTAGCGGTAGTCTCGCCGACAGGGTTTCTCCCTTTAGTGTAATGTTTGAGGCTCGCTGTGATGTCTTGCTGACCCGATAGGGTCTTTCCGATACAGAATGGAATCACATCGGGGAGAATGTCCAGCTTCACTATAAGGTCATGCTGACTAGCGGTGGTCTCGCCGACATGTTTTCTCCCTTTAGTGTAATGGAATGCACTCGATGAAAGGTCTTGTTGACCCAGAGATGTCTTGGCGACATGGCATGAGTTCGGGGTAAGGTCTTGTCGACATGAAAAAGTCTCCCCGACATGGGTGTGCTCGCCAAAGAAAGAAAGGCTCGCTGAGAGGTCTTGTCGAGGGAATGATGTCTTGCTGATAGGTTATGTGGTATCGATATGACTTATGCAGCTCAATGGGAGGTCTTTCCGACCGTCATGTGTCATGCCGATAGCTGCTAGGAGAGGCATAATCGCATCGGGGAGACACGATTAGTGTCTCACCGACATGCGATTTAATATTGACCACTTTTAACTGCCTGAGAATCTTATGTGGCCTGTGTTTGGCCAATCAGAGAGGATTAAAGATGAACCCTGGACATTTGATTGGTTGACTACCACTTTGAGGAAGACTAAAAGAATGCAACCAATCTGGATCTACTCCATGAATGAGCCGATGGAACACCTTGATGAACACTGAGGTGAAGATCTAACGGCAAGCCTAATGCTGCGTCTAGAAGACGGTCTAGAGCAGGAAGAAGGAGGAAGCCACGAGTCTCAAGGACAGCTGTGGTGTCTGCTAGGAGAGGCAGATTGGTATTAATGGCAATGCTTTAGAGTATTCAAGGCAGCTCTTCAAAATGAGTTCAAAGATAGACACAGAGGCATAGAGTAAATGCTACTGCTGCAAAAGATCTAAAGGCTTCTCCTGAGGACAACAATCCCCAGAATAATCTTTCAACAACATGGACATCAGGGATTCACATTGAATGCAACATTAACTATATTCAAAAGATCTGAGTGCCTACCCTCCTGCAACCAGCAGATATTTTGTAAACCCTAAAATAGGGGCCAGCGCATTCTTTTTGGGTACACTCTATATATATGGCATTCTTGCCTCTTTGTGAGGAGTTAGAAGGTTTTTAGAGGTAAAAGTTTTAAACCAGAAGGTTAGTAGAAGAGTTAGTTAGAATAATAGAGGTAGTTAGAGGAGACAGAGCTACATCCTGATTCTTGTAATGGGAGCTTCTTTTGTCTTCTTAGTTAGGAGTTAGATTCAGTAGAAGCCAGTAATGTATCTTTCAGTTTTCTTAGTATAAATGGAAACAATTTGGAATCATGCATTTTCTATACATTGGTGATTGTGCCAGATTTGTAAATGTTGCTTATCTGTTTCACTAGCAGTAGAAGTAACCAGATTAAAATCTACTTCATGTTGTGTTCCAGAATGGTGTTCATCTTGGGTTAATCATTTGATTTGGGAAGCTTTCAAGGAATGAAATTTGATTTTATGTTTTGTTTAAATGGTGACTTGCAATCTGCTGTTGAAATCAGCACAGTGAATGAATGAAACTGTGTGTTAATCACAAGTTAATTTTGTTATGCAGTTTTAGTTAAACAATTCCTTGAAGGGTAACAAGTCTGGTTAAGTTGGATGAATTATCATTCTCTTCGGTTCCAAAGCGTTGATCTATCTTTTCTTGTTTCTTTAAAAGCCCCAGTTAAAATAGGTTTAACTTCATGCTTGATCTTAGAACAATCCAGAAGCTCAACACTAGTAGGCCCCTTGAACATTACTGTTACATTGACCATTGAGCAACATCAGCACAGTTGAGAACCAACTATAAAGACCTTGGGAGCTAAGATACCCATGTGTTGTCTTTCTCTTTCAGGAGAAGCATAATAGCAATATTTTGTTTGCATGTTGTTGTGCCATCAAACATGTCAACAAGAACTGGTGCTAGAAGGAGGGCCCAGAAGAGCAAACTGGATAACACTGGGTTTTTTCTCACCAGAGAAGCCCCACAGAGTTCTTCGATCAACTGAAAATCCACCACCTTTGATAGAACTCAAGACCACAACAAGACACAAGGTTTGCAAAATTGGGGCAACCATCATACCACCCTTGGCAGCTCCACTCACTCCACTAGGCTTTTCACCAATACCCTAGTGGATACCCATCAATCCACCACCAAATCCATCTCAATTGTTGTCATAGCTGGTTCAACCAATTCAACAGCTAGCTCAACCACCACCACCACCACCAATGGCGTTCTTTCGGAATAATCCCTCTCCATTGGGGACTATTCCTCGAGGTTTTCATGATATGCCTAAGAACCCTGAAAAATTATGTCCCAAGTACATTCATGGTGAATCAAGGAGTGTTGAAGAGCACATACAAGCTTTTAAGGATGCTTGTACGATAGCTCAGATAGCCCACCATGATGTAGTTTGTAGGTTGTTCCCTTATTCCTTAGGGGATATGGCATACAACTGGTACCTTAATCTTCCTCAACGTTCTATTCTGAGCTGGACAAACCTGGAGAATGCTTTCATCAATCAGTTCAGAATCTATGTGGATCCAGCCATTCTGTTCCACCAATTTGCTACTATTAGGAAGGAGCTAGGTGAACCTTTTCCCTTATTTAATACTAGGTTTCAAAGAATGTATAGGAGACTGCAAGACCCCTATCTAGTTGCTGAGAATAGTGCCATTCAAGCATACTTTAGAGTTATAGACCCTTTGATTGGCTTATTCCTACAAAGGACATATCAACCAGCTGATATTGATTCCCTGTCTAAAGTCTATCACCTAGCTATCAAACTGCAACAATAGATTAGCTCCCAACAAGGAAGTTTGGGAGGAGGTTTTCCTCCAATAGGATATCATATGCATAGCCCAACTCCTTTATTCAATACTATCCCGGGAATGTCTCCTTCCCATTATGGACCTATGCCTGAGTTGCAAACTCAACCTCCTGTGCCATTCTTCGCTAGTGCGACTCCTAATTTTTTTCAACAACCACAGATTCCTCAAGGTCCCCATGGTCATCATAACCAAATTGGAACACCGAATCATGTTGGCCAGCCACCTGGTGACAAGGATGTTGAAAGTGAAAAGATAGTTCAACTCACAAATGAGGTAGAAACCTTAAAGAAAACACTGTCTCAAGTTACAAATGACATGACTCAGCTTAGACCGAACCCCTCTCAAAACCAGGGTAATTATTAGAATCATAACAATTATAACCAAAGGGGTTATCAAGGCCAAAAATCCTCTAACCAAGGCTATCAAAATCAAAATAGAGGATACAACCAGAGACCAAGTAACAACCGACAATGGAATACAGGGCCCAACAATGGTGGATTTCTTCACAATTATCAAGCTAATGAGGAGAGGTCGCATACTGCAAATGTGGCTGACCTTAATTTTATGACTAACTGGTGCAGACTGCATGATACTGCAACTCATTCTGAGGTAAACTGCCCTGAAATGGAGAAAGTTGTCAAGATGGCACAGGCAGATGCCCAAACATTCCAAGGGAATTCAAATAAAGGAGGTGACTCAATATATACAACAATGGCTTATGACCTCTTTGAAGAGGAACCCTCATTTCCAATGCAAAGTGAGAATGAACCAGAGGAAGACATGTATGATGCCCAAGCCTTTCAGACCAAGGGAGGACACTTCCTAAGGAATCAAAATAAAGGTCCATTCACCACATCAATGCCACCTAATCACATGGTGCCTCCAGATCAAAGCGTTGACAACAACCCTCCTCCACCAAAAGGTCCACCTGACTTTCATAACAAAGGTAATTCTCTTGGTGTTTTCAAAGATAATGCAAATTGTAACACAAAATTTGATATTGTTTCTGAGATGCAGAAACATAAAACTTCTTTGTCATACTTTGACATCTTAAAGTGGTGCCCTGCTCAAAGGGAGATAGTGTTGAAAGCTTTGGAGCAAGCTGATAAATAAAAAGGGAAAAACAAGGTGGCACCTGCTACAGACATGAATGCAGCCTTATACAGAAGCAAGGTAGGTACTCCACCATTTCTTTTGAGTTTAAGAATTTGTGGAAAGAATCTACATAATTGTTTTTTAGATTCAGGGGCTTCTGGCAATGTTATGTCATTTTCTGTATGCAAAAAATTGGGATTAAACCTTATCTAGACAAACAAGAAGGTCATCCAACTTGACAAAACATAGGTTAATGTAGTGGGGGAATTAAGAAACATACATGTGCAAGTGGGATCTGACCCTAGGATCCTAACCAACATAGATATTCAAGTAGCAGACATTCCCGAGACCTATGGTATGTTGTTGAGTAGGGATTTGATGAAAAGTATAGGGGGATATCTCTCCCTTAACTTTTCACATATGTGGCTACCATGGAGAGGAGTTCCTACACAGATCAAAATTGAAAGTGAGCCTCACCTCAAGCATGTTATTACTGAATATGATTGTCTTAATGAGGTAGCTTACTTTGAAGCCGAGATAGGGGTTTACAAAAGAGAAGAAATCTTGACCTTCTCGGTTCTCAATTCTAAAGACATGTCAACACCAAAACTCCCTAACCCGACGATTAATGAAAATCAACAGGCCTTGCTCAAGAAGCTACAACAAGATCAACTGGTCTTGGGGGAAGACATCAATTTGCAAAGTCTTTGACTCCCTAATTGGTGCAGGATACACTACCAAAATCATTTGGAATTAACCTGCTAGCCCTACATTAACCTTTTAAATCATGTTTCCCCAGCCAAGGAAGCCAACTTAAGCCACCTTGAGACCGTTGCAGATCACTTCTCATTTGAAGCCAAAGAATCAATAATGTTAATCAGGGATAAGGTACCTCCAAAGGAAGTTCCTTCTCAAATTGAATTTATCTCGGTTACCATACCAGAATCACCCCAAGGTTTGTTTGATACCCCTGCACTCATAAGTATGTCGAAACCTGAGGGATTAATTAAAGACACAAGTGACCATCAGAAGGATAGCCATGAATTATATGATATATCTGTGCACGAATTGGAAATTACACATGATCAACCTGTTGAACACCTGTTCCCAATATCTGAGGAAAAAGATCAAGGAGCCCCACCTTTGGCTTATCCTATCCAAATGCCCACAATAACCCCCAAAGGACCAACCCCAGCTTGTGATCAGCTGTGGACCCTTAAGTTTCATGGATCCAAATCCAAAACAGGTTGTGGTGTTGGAATTGAATTAACTATCCCGAAAGGGAAAACTTTCTTTGCTTCTTATAGGTTGCAGTTTGGATGCACTAACAACGTAGCAGAATATGAAGCTCTGGCACGGGGGCTGATGTTCGCACATAAGGTCACTGCCTTGGTGGTCAAAGGAGATTCATAAATAGTTATCTAGCAAGTGCATAGCCAATACACATGTCACAACAAAAGGCCGACAACATATAGAAATAAGATATGGAACTTGAGTGAATACTTCAACGCTTTTGGGATTACCTTAATCCCAAGAGAGGAGAATCAAATAGCTGATTCATTAGTTGCTGCTGCAAGCACCCTGGAACCCATGCAAGGCTCCAAGCTTAAGAGATTCTTAGTGTAATTGATTTCCACCCCTGCAGTTCCTGATAATGTCAGGAACTTTCAAGTCTTTGATGATGATCGACATATCCTTTCTTTTCTAGCAAGTTCAGATGTTTTTGAAGGACAAATCATTGATGAGTCCAACAAGGATCAAGGAGATTGGAACCCTGAAGATTGTGATACAGAGGGGGTCCTCAATTTAAAGAGTAACAGCATTCCCAAGGGAATGGTGGCTTTAGAAAGGATTTTTGATTCAGACCCGAGGGCTCAGGAGAAGATATCAGCTGAAGACAAAGGAGGTGAATATGAAATTGTTAACCTAGCTGATTCTAGCCCTGAAAGAAATGTTTACATAGGGAAAGCTTGCCCTGAAATAATCAGAAAAGATATACTGAGGGCATTAAAGAAGGATATTGCTGCGATAGCCTGGGGGTATGACGATTTAAAAATATTTGATGCTTATGTAATAACTCATACCATTCCTCTGAAGCTCGAAGTTAAGCCATTTCGACAGAAACAACGCCCTGTCAATGCCTTGATTGAACCACTGATCTTCAAAGAAGTTCAGAAATTACTTTCTGCAAGGATAATCTTCCCTATGCGACATTCAACATGGGTGGCTAACTTGGTCCAAGTCCGTAAGAAAAATGGAGAGATTAGGCTATGTGTAGACTTTAGAAATCTGAATAGAGCTTCAAAAAAAGATAACTACCCACTTCCTTCTCTGGATGAGGTCTTGTAGACTGTCAATGGATCTTAGATGATATCATTCCTGGATGGTTACTCTGGATACAATCAGGTAATGGTTGACTGTGAAGACAGAATGAAGACAACCTTCACTACAAAGTGGGGAACATTTGCATACAGAAGGATGCCATTCGATCTGATAAATGCTGGAGCAACTTTTCAACATGCCATGGACATAGCATTCAAGGACTTAATCGGTAAATGCATCATCATTTACATGGACGACCTAACAATATTCTACAAAGATAGACTGAACCACGCTGTAGACTTAGCTAAAGTTCTTGAACAATGTACCCAATATGGAGTCTCCTTGAATCCCAAAAAGTGTGTGTTCGGGGTTTCTGAAGGGAAGCTTTTGGGACACATAATTTTAGAAAGAGGAATATCAATCGATCCAGATCGAGTTGAGTCCATTCTGAAGATCACCAGACCAGGAATCAAGAAAGAGATGAGATCCTTCTTTGGGAAGATCAATTTCGTGAGGAAGTTTATCACAGGCTTTGCAGAAATTGTTAAACCACTGAATGAATGACAAAAAAGGATGCCAAGATAGAGTGGACTAATGAGGCAAAGGCCGCATTTTTACAAGTCAAGTGATCCATTTCGGAAGTGCCCGTTCTCACCAGCCCTGACTACTTAAGACTGTTTTATATCTATTCTTTTGCCTCTGAACACTCGTGTGCAACTGTCCTAACTCAACGAAGAGAAGACTCAGAGGAGAGGCAAATCGCTTTCATGAGCTCTCCTTTTAAGAATGCCAAGATCAAATACCTGCCTCTTGAGAAACAAACTTTTGCACTGGTCAGAGTTGTCAAAAAGTTCAGGCACTACATTCTCCGAAGCTAAATCATTGTTGTAGTTCCTGACGCTGCTGTGAAGTCTTTACTTATGCAGAGCGAGCTGGGAGAAAGAAGAGGGAAATGGATGGCCATCTTGCAAGAGTTCGATCTGGGGATATGCCCTATGAAACTTGTTAGAGGCACAGGCCTGTCTAAATCCATGGCGAGTGCTGGAGAGAACATTATTTGTCAGCAATACACCACTCAATCCTTCTCCAACGACCCTTGGTATGATGATATCATCCACTTGATGCTTAATAATCAGTGCCCAAACGGAATGAGTGCAACTCAGAGGAGAGCTCTGAGAATTGTTGACCTCCTCTGGACCCCTGAGGTTTCATATTTGAAGGACTTAGAAATTTTCAAGACCTCCTCTTCAACCTCAAGGTGCATTTAGGGTGCTTAGAAAATTTTCATCAACCTTCAACTTTTAAAGGCATTTTTTCACTGGCTGGACTTGAAAATTTATCAATTTCAGTGAATTTTATGCCATTTGTCAAATTTAGAGTGATTCGTTCATGCTAACCCTAGCTTGCCCCAACTTTCTATTTTTAGAAAGTTTTCCACATTTGTGCTTTTAACTAACTTTTTACTATGAAGAGCTTGATTTTGCTTTGTGTTGACTCTCGGGATGTGATTGAGCCTAATGTCTGCCTACACCTGCTATTTTTAGCAACTTACTAAAAATAGAAATTGCTTAGAATGTCTTCAAATTTTGTGTGTTGATTGCTTAAAGGGTATTGATCGTGACTGGACGCTGCTTCTACCTGGCTGTCGTTTTTCACCCTTGATTTTAGGAAACCCTAATTCCTCTGCACCAGCCTACTAAAAATAGTAAGTGCCTAATTTTCCATCCTATGCAACTCTGTTTGTCTTGAAATTTGGATGCTGTGATCCTCATCGGGTGACTTGCCCGTTCACACTGGCGCCTGCTGCTGACTTTCTATTTTTAGCCAGTTTCTGAAATGACTTACTATAAATAGTAAGTGCTCTGTTTGCCTTCAAATTTTACCAGCGGATAGCTTGAAAGATGTTGATCACGATGGTATACACCAGTTTTCAAAAATTCTGACTTTTTATGCCTCTTTTTGGATCCTGAAGTTGGAAACCCTAATTGGTCTTGCATGTGCCTCAAATGAGCTCCGTTTGTTCTCATTTCTGTTGCATTGCAATCAGTTCGTGATTTTGAAGTGCTGGGAGGTGACCGCCGGAATGCATCTGCTAGAAATAGCAATTTGCTAAATGAGTGATTATCTGTGTTTGCATGTCACATCACTGCGAAGCTCTTAAAAAACCCATAAGGAATATGCAGACATGCAAAGAAAACCCTGACATGCAAACCCTAAAAATAGCCTCTAAAGGCTGAACTCTGAAATTCGTTATTTCATTTTGCATGTTATACCATCGCGAAGGTCTTTGAAAACCCAGAAGGAATCTCCAGACATGCATTGAAAAACTCTGCATCTAAGCCCTGAAATTTGCTCTGGAAGTTGAACTTCTAAAAATAGTAAGTTGTTTGTTTTAGCTCAAATTTTTCCAACGAGCAACTTGACATGTTTTGAACGCAGCGTGACTATTGAAACTTCGAAAATGCTGAAAGAACGCCCTGAATTACACACTTACTAAAAATAGTAAGTAGTTAGAATCTGATGAAATTTAGCTGAGTTTACTAGAAGCATACTGACAACAATGTTAATCTCTATTTTCAATTTACTCACTTCATTTGACTTCAAATTGGCTGGAAAGATGGAAACCCTAATTTTTAGACTTAGCCAAAATTTCACGTTAAGGTTCAATGACGTGCACATATCAGAAAGACAGACAACAGAAAGAGAGGGAAAGAGAGAGAGAGAGAGAGAGAGAGAGAGAGAGAGAGAGAGAGAGAGAGAGAGAGAGAGAGAGAGAGAGAGAGAAACCAAAGCCAAAAGACCAAAATGGAGCAAAGATTAGGGGTCCCCATCTTGAATGGGGCGATGTGTGAAAAGGTCACAACATCTGGCATCCCCATGGGAAAGTGTTGAAAAACACTTTAAGAATTAAACCTTGATTAATCTTCCTCAAACCATCATACAAAAGGATACTTACTCAAAAGGGGAGAAGAATTCGATATTGGATCAGAACACCTTCATCTAAGACCTGGTGAGTGTGTGCATGTTCATTCCATCTCTAAACCATCTCGACCTCCAAGATCGGCTGCAACAGGTATATATATATATATATATATATATATATATATATATATATATATATATATATATATATCTTAACTTCAAAAGCATCCTGGACATTGCCTCGCTGCCAGTCAGGCGTTCATAGCCCCGACGAGGTTGTCGCTACAATTCTCATGAATATAGCTCCACTGCCAGCTGGGAATCTATAGCCCCGGTGCAGTTACTCGTATGTTCCCAAAACCAATATTGCATAATATTTTTTTATATTTTTCATTTTCTTTCTTTCTTTTCTTTCAAATATTTCTTTCAAGCACATTCACTTTTCTTTTGATTCTTCGTCAATTCCTCAATCGGCCGGCAGGCAATGAAGCCTCCAATGGGTTTGAGAATTGTAGTGGCGTTGAAGCAAGATGTAATATTTTCACTTGCCAAGACCTATCCCAAGAAACCAAAATGACTCAGAGTGGAGATTAGTAGGGTATTTAAGATCTTTAGACTCATGTGTTGAGACACAATAACGGGTTAACCTCCCGAGACGAGTTCAATACTAAATTGGATGATGAAAAAAGGAAAACAACCTTAGCTTTCTTCAAAATTTATGCAAATTCAATGGAAAGAAACCATGTTGTGAGAGTTAAACCATCATCACCCCCTTCGCCATGGGAAACCCAAAATCCTTGTCCATTCCAAACCAAAACCACTTGAGCAGACAACTCAAGGGAAGAACGCCAAACCAAAAACCCAAAGGGCAACAAACTAAAACCAAAATGAAACAAACCAAAAAGCAAATAGAAAAGAAAACCCAAATCTAACTATATTACAAAGTAGGCTCTCGGAGAGAACCTAGGACTGGAAGTAATGCTTGAGGAACTGTCCATTGACAGGCAACATGACATCCTCCCCTGTTCGTGTCCGTAACCTAAATGCATTATCTCCCATGATCTCAAAAGCTTGACAAGGGTCCAACCATGATATGTTCATAACTCTTTGATTCCTAGCCAAACTTTCCAAATCTTCATCTCTTTTCTCCTCCAAGTGCATCAACTGAGATAGCCTTGTTTGAATTTGGTCCTCTCCCTTATTGATTTCTTCACATTCTTCCCCTAAAGTGACTTGTGGAATCATCTTTGGAACTTGCTCCAAGGAGATCTTACTCATGGAACTTGTACTCTCTGAATGGAAAACTTCATGAATCCTACATGAATTGGGTGTTGATAAGCCTTTGATGGAGGAATTTTATGTCTCTTGCTTTGCACCTTTTGACACAAAATCTCTGAACATCCTTTCACTCTTATTCCCACTTGAATCATTTTCAGTTGATACTTCGGTGGAGGTGGGCGTATCTGCTAAGAACTTTTCCTCCTTCAAGCTCTGCAACATGAGTACTTCTTTCTTAACGGGCTTGTATGAACCCAAATCAGTTTCCACAAACAAAACATCACTATTTTCACCACATTTTGTGATCATTAATCTGAGCCATGGTGTACTTACAATTTTTATCTGATTTGGAACTCCTCTCCAAGGCAACCACATGTGGGAGAAGTCAGTCACAATGTATCCATTCAATTTCCTTGCCCAGTCCCTACTCAACAGCATGCCATAACCACCTGGTATATCCACAACTGATATGTCAATGCGACTCTAAATTCTGGGATCCGCTTCTAGCTGCATGTGGATGTTATTCAATTCTCCAACAACTGGAACTTCAGTCTTATCGAGCTGAGTCACCTTCTTGTTGGTCTGGAGCGGAATTATACCTAATGCTTGACATACCTTCAAAGGCATGGCATTACTTGATGCACTGGAATTGATCAAACAGTTATGCAATAACTTCCCAAAAATTCTAACTGAATCCAGAAATGGGGCTGGCTCATCCTTTCCTGATAAAATACTACTGGCTTTTTCCTTTCATTTGCTAAGGCATTCTTACTTTCATCTTTTCTATTCAATTGAGATTGATTGTCTCGAACAACCTCTTTTGGATTCTTTTTCTGCTCTATGAGAACATCAGGTTGAGCTTTCTCCTTAATCTTTGCCTCTAGCTTCTTAGAAGTGTTTGAAGAACCTTCTACCATACCTATGAAGTTTTGAGGTTGTTGTGGGGCCTCCCAAGTGTCAAATGGCGTGTGAGGCACCTCTTCTACCACATTCGTATTTTGTGTGGATGAGACTGTGTGATGACAGGAGGGTTTCCTGGTGCACTGGTTGCATCTTGGGATGTACTTCTCACAACAGGCATTTCATTTAAACTTCCTAAAATGGTCTCCCTTACTTCTAATATCTTCATTAGCTCATGTAGAGGAAGACTAACTTTCATCCTTTTGAACTCTTCTAGTACATAAGAGCCAAGTCTTTTCACATCCTCTCTAGGAAGACTCTCCTTCTGTCTTTGCCCAACTTGATGAATTGGTTGTTGAATAGCTTGTTGTCCTCCTCCGCCTTGCGTTGTATTCTGCTGCCTGTACTCTGGAGAATCTCTTGGTAGACCTAGATTATTGCTCACATCAGGGTGTGGCAGAGTGGTAAAATTATTTGGAGGTACCGATGACGTCAGAGGTTCCTGTTGTTGGTGGTAATTCCTCTGATACACTTTAGGAGCTTCACCTCTAGTAGTCTGAAAAGCTTGTACCTCCCTTCTTCCTTCTACCAAGACGCTGTTGTTGAGAGGCGGAAAAACATAACCATCTCTATGAAGAGGCTCTTCGGGTGATGCATACATGGCGTGAATTTATGACGGTATTTGAAACTCTGGCATCCCTACGGGACTGTTTGCTGAAGCTGATGGAAATTGGTGATTAACTAGTGGGGGTGTGTAACTCTGAAACTCAGGTGGAAATTTGCAATCTTCTATTATCAATGCCTGATCATATCTAGGTGCTGGGACTAATTCATATCCCATGACTGGAGGGTTCTCTGTGGCCCCTGTATTACTTGCTTCACTCTTGAGAATACTAGCCACAACTTGGAATTCATGACACTGAAATTCAGAGTGCTGGTTCATGTTATGTAACCTACACCATCCTGATGAGGCAGTTTCAGCCATATAAACTCTATCTGTAGGGCGGTTTTCAGGAGGTGGCGGATTGTCCAATGGTGACGGGACGCCTCTGTTGTTGAGCCCTGTATTCGAGGACCTCTTCTGAAATCCTTGATTGTTATTTCTATACCCATGACTGTTTCCATGACTGTGTCCTTGATGGGTATCCTAATGACTTGGAGGATTATTTTCATATCCTCGGTTAGCACCTTGGTGTGCCTAATAATTTCATTGTATAGTTTGCGTCTGATTACTTTGATTTCTGAGGTAAGTCACCTTAGTTGACAGCCTCTTCACTTGTTCTATTAAATCTTTCATTTCATCTTTCTCCTCTTGAGTTTTCATTGGTGGCACCATGTTCTAGAGATAAATAGGTTGTGTAACTTGTGTCTAGGACAAAGGCATCCCAGGATGGAGAACTAGCTGAATTGATGGTGCTTGCACTTGATAAGCTGGCTGTGGAATTGCATTTATTGCCGGAACTTGTTGATTCCATGTTGAGCCAATCGTTGGCACTTGATTGTTTACTGTGACTAGGCCAGTATATAGTGAGGGTCCAGTTGCATTCTGTCCTAAACCTTGACTTACTTCAATAGCTTTAGCATAAGCTTGATTCATGTTTGTTGGAGTGGGGTGAGATCTCACGAACATCGTAGTCAAAGGATCAAGTGCCGAATAGTAGCTTTCTCGAGCATCAACAACAACATAAGGAGTGCGTAATCTTGTGAGGGCCTTTTGGAACCTATTGTTGAATGCATGGATGGGCTCTTGGTCTTGTCTTCTCACTTCTGCAAATTGACGATAAAGCTCTACAGGGGTGGCTAGTATACCAAACTTTCCAATGAAGGCCTCCTTCATCTGCTCCCATGTTCTTATAGACCCCACTAGTAGGTGAATGAACCATAAATGAGCCTCTTCTCCCAAAGAATATGGAAATAGGCGACAAGCCACATCTACATACCCAATCTGCCTATTGCGTAAATGATCCTCAAACATTTTGATATGATCCTCAGCAGAATGATTTGGATCACTGACTTGATACTTAGTGCAAAAGTGCTATGGATTCTTTGGCATGTCATGGTAATCAGTAAACTCAAGGGGAGATGGGTTGGTAACCAACCATGTAGCACCATTTGGAGCTAGTTGACCTCCTGGTTGAGCCATTGCTTGAACTGGCTATCGCCACTAATATACAATAACTTGGGTTGGTTGTTGTACAATAGCTTGAACTTGTTTTGGCTGAGCAAACCTCGAAGCACTAGGTGGAGTTCATAAACTTGAAATTTCTTCTCCGCTTTCTTTGCTTGACTGAACTTATTCATTTGATAATGCTTCTACACTTGACTTAACTCCTTCGCTTGAATGAACTTCTTTCTTTTTCCTCATTCGAGTAGGTAGTTCTAACTCCACAAAAATATTTAGATGAACTGGGCGTAAACCTCAAGATTATTTTCAACTTGTCTGGCGAAAACGAACTGATACGATCCAGGATGTAGCTGCTTCTTCTATTGGCGGTGCGCGGGATTGTTCAATCCTGAGAGAACACCATCTTGACTTATGATAATTTTCTCCAATGGAACTTTGTGTACTTCAAACCCTTTCTATTTCAACACAACTATATGTTGTAGCTATTAGTGCCCTCCTTCTAGCGCCAATTCTGTTGACGTGATTTTCGTGACCACACCAACACAGAATAAAGTCGCCAACGGCTACTCTATCCTATCTTGAACAAAGTTTCCTGCATGCTAATATTGCGAGATAGATCATACATTTAACTCCAAGGTTCCTTTAATGCGAATAGTCTCAGTTGGCTTGATGTGATTTTGCTGGTATTTCAAGGGGACTTACACAATTGTTTGACAGTTGATAGCAGACAGCGGACTAAGGGCTTTCATGTAATTCGAATGATTTGGCAAGTGAGCACAAGTTTCCTAATCCTAACCAGAAATGAATTGAAATTAAATGGGTGTAGGGCCTAATAAATTTATGTTCTATCTAAATGCAAGATATGTGGAGTTCGACTTCAGCAGACTTCAACTGGATTTTACCTAGCCTCGCATCAGACAACTTTAGCAAAATTGGTGCAATCTTCAGAGGAGTAACGAAGAATATTCATATTATAATTCAACATACATGTACCATCACAACGATGCATACAAGAATACGAACCACAATCGAAGTTAAGTTTGAAATAATTTCCAGTTGACCACGCAAGGCAAACTCACCATCAGCAAGTTGCTAGTGGTATGGATAAAGAGAAGCCACTTCGATCAAACACCACAAATCCAAAGTTACTAAGTACTAGCATAAAATGAAATCTACTTTACTTTAAGCTATTTCAAGTTGCTACGTGAATTGGAAGGACGAAGAAGCCTCGACAACTACTCATAACAAAGAAGAAATCACCATCAATGAAGAAATATTTTATTATGAAAGCATTCATGACAACTTCTTACAAAGTATTCAAAGGGAAGACTTTCCTTCCTTTTCAATCTAAACTATACTATCAAACTACTCTACTTTCTACTCTATCAATTTCTCTATACTCCTTCTCTACTATCCTAACTCTGATCTAATTCTAATGAGTACAAATGAGGGGGACTCCCCCTTTTATAGATGGCCAAGTCCAACAGACGGCTCAGATTACAATCGGCTAGATGGCCCAGATTGTGCCACCTCAGCCCTAAACAAGATTCACCCTAAAAACTGCCACAATGGAGAGTGGGGCAATAAATGAGCAATTAATGGCCACCATCCTTCTAGAAGATTCCAATTTTGAAATGTGTTCACACTGCTCTTGATCTTCTTCTTGACGTTATTCTTCAACTTCTTCTTTGTCACTAAGTCTCAACACTTAGCCATTTTCTTGCAACTTTTCTTCCTTCGAGGTTGAAATGTCATCTTGGATTACTTTCTTCATCACTTTAAGTCATCACCGCTTAGTCTCGACATTCCCCCTGCAAAACAAGCAAGGAGAAGAGTATTAGAACATTTCATAATATAAATTCAACTTACTTACCAGGATTTTCATGTTTTGATCTCCAAGGGTTCATCGTTTTTCTTAGCCAAGTTCATCCTCAAATTCTTCATGCCTTAGCCAAATTTCCAACCCATCTTGTATTCTGCTTGGGCACACTGGAGACTTGAGCTTCCACTTTCATTCCACAAGCCGAGGTGTTCACTCTGGCTCGAGAAAATTGTTTTCACCAGGAACTTGATCAAAAATTATCTAGGTGCCCAACTTCAAATTCATCCGCCAAGGCGACATATTTCAACATCATTTTCCTTGCCTTAGAAAAATTTTCAAACTTTTACTTAGGAAATTCATTATTCCAATGCCCATCAAAAATCTCTATCCTGAAAGCCTTGACGAAGTGTAGAAGACATGGAAATCAACTTCTCATCAAAGATCTTCAATACCCAGAAGAAAATTTTCTTCAGAACTTGTCAAACTCATGGGTATACAACAAACGGGTTCATTTAATTTTCTTGAATTTTGAACCTTAGAAAAATGATCTTCAATAATTTTAATCCTGTTCTTCACATCTGTGAACATTTCTTGTTGCTCTGACTTGAAAATATTTTATCCACCTCGCGAAGCAGGCATTCACTAACTTTTCCACTGGCAACTTCATTCGTGCTTCTAAAAAATTTCACACTTCCAAGTCCAGGCATGATTTTCCTAAGGAAGAAAATATTGTGCCTTAGAAAATTTAAATCACTTAGCATTTTTTTGAATTTTCTCCTTAGAAAATTTTTAACCTCATCTTCAATTCATTCTTCTAGTGGTGAAGAAATTCACTTAGATAATTTAATGTCTATTGCCTTGGGCGCATTTTGTACTTCATGAGGAATATACTTCCTTTTAATTTCCCACGCCCAACATACTCAACTCTCCTAGGGCGCATTTCACACTTGAAGAGGACATTATTCCCACGCCTAGGCAACTACCTTCATCTTACTTCTTGGTGCATCTAGCATATTAAAGGGAATTAACTCCAAAGCCTTGGTAACTCCCTATTTTCTCCTTCACACTTACTCTTTACATGGCGCATATAGAGGTAGCAAGAGGACAAGCTTCAAATGCCTTTTGACTTGTTGACTCTCTTCCTTAGCTTGAGCGCATTTTGGCATATGAAAAGAATAACACACTTGACTCTTGACTTTGCTTAGGGGTTGCATGGGCGCATTTGAGAGGGAGAGAGGAGTGGGCGCATTTTCCATGGTGTGGAGAATGAAACACATTGGCTCTTTGACTTTGCTTAGCTTCCCAAGCATGGGTGCATTTCCTATGGTGAGAAGAATTTTAAAATTTTGTCTTCTTCCTAGCTTGCATGGATACCTTTTGTCTTTATTCTCCACTTGTCTTTGCATGTATTCAACACCTTGACTCTCTATTTGACGTTATTTTGCATGGTGAATTTTGAGGTGGTGAATATTGAGTTGCAAAGTGTAGAAAATTTTCAAAACACTTAAGAATCTTCATGGTGTAAGATAACACCCAAGGTTGCATGCACAACTCCAAGAAGACCTTTCTCGCTGTCTCCTTCCTAGAACCTAACTCCAATGGGTTCCTCTTGAGCTTGGAGATTGACCAAACCCTGCTCCAACTCTTCTCAAAGAGTTCCTACTTTGTGCTTTACCTTGGGTAGTCAAACACCTCTTGAACTTGCAACTTCTCTCTCAACACCTAGAAGAATCTAGATGCCAACTTCATCAACTTGTTAGAACTACTTGCAGGGGAGCTAGAGACATTGATTTCATGCTTTCCATATCCAAATGGATCCATCTTTCTTGGTGTTCAACCTTCAATCTACCCATTTTCTTGAGATTGCCTTGGTGAGGCCTAAACCCTACTAGCCCTTACCAGTCAGTTTTCTGACTTTTTCTCTCAAATTCTCCACTTGACCTAACAAACAAATCACATTTCCTGACACCCTTTTCTATCTTTTAAATCTTCCACAAGATTTCTAGTCTCTGGCAGTACCGTACAAGTGATTCCCATACTCTTGGAGAGAAGGGCTAATTGGCCTATTTTCTAGGGCTTCACTGGTTTTTGAGTCAAGTATGCCTCCAATGGATTGAACAAAGCCTTTATCACTCTAACTTGTGTAGATATTGTCTATCATTACCTGAGACTGTATGGATTCCATACTTTACCTTCCACCCCTGCCTAAGTTCTTCAACTTTTCACTTCCAAACTCCTAACCAGCTAACTGAAACTCGCCTAGGGTTTGGTGTTACACATTCATGATTGGCTCTCAAAGCTTCCTATTACTAAATATTTACAAAGGCATGGATCCCCTATCATTTCCATCCAAACTCAGGAAAACTCCACGGTCAGATTTCATGCGGGAGCCATTTCTTGACTGACTACTCAAAACTGTATTTACAAACCCTCTAAATTCTAATCTAAGAATACAAATCAATAACTCTACTCTACTCAACTTTAATGCACAATGAAAAGTGGATCAAATCTATTCTAATAAGATAAATACAGTGCTAAATCAGAGTATTCAACGCCTATGATGGCTCTGTTGCAAAACACACGCGAATTACAATAAAACATAGAAAATACAGAAAATCTGCTCACTGTCTTCTATTCTTCACACCAAAATTTTATTACAATGCCAAAACTCACTGTCTACGAGCCATTACATCCATTTAGATGCCATTTCCATAGTTCAAGGGGAGTTGGTCGAGCACTTACCCCTGATTTCTAGGGATTCCAATCACTAAATTGCATGCAATTCCACAAATCCTTCCATACAACTTTACAACCGCATTTTGCAACTTCCATTATGCCATGATTGTGTCATGATCCTCAAACATAGGACCTCTAACACCTTGATCTCGAACAATCAACATCTCCCTTAACCGTTCCTTGGCATCTTCTAACAAATTAGATGTGGTTATGACACACTTAATGCATTGTATTCTAACCTAGACTGTCCAAAGCTTAATAAAGCAAAATTTAACTACCTTGATCAAACTAGGATGTCCTAAGTCCTAGTGACCAACTCTTCACACACAAATGCAAGACCTTCTAAGGTCCAAATCAAACTCACAACATATTAACACTCTGATTTGGCCAAGATCAGGTACAAGCCAAAATTGAGCAAACCAAATTGGGGTTTAGCCTAGGTGCTCCTGCACCACTTCACCTTTGATGGGGCGCATATAGAGGAGTCTTCTTCAAATTTCACCAACCTCTTTCTGGTCAAAGGCGCATATGACTGGCTAAGCTTCCATTTCATCAAACTTAGAAGAATCTTCATTTCCCTTGGGCGCATTTGGAAGGGTGAGGTTTTAATTTGAAACACATAGAAGATTTAACCACCACCCTCAACATTCAAGACACCTAGGAGGGGGGCCCACTTCAAATTTTAAACACTTAAAATATTCTTTGAACTCCTCATGCAAGGCAAGGCGCATTTCATGGGTGATACTTTCACTTTTTGACATTTAGTATATTTTCCCAAGCTATCTCTACTACTAGGGCGCATTTAGGGTCTTGAGGTTTCAATTCCCACTTACTTAGAATATTTTGAGCACTTCTTCCATGATGGTGCATTTGGAGGGGTCTACTTTCAATTTTGAAAACTTAGAATATTTTTCCAACTTCAACTCACTTCAAGGGCGCATATGATACCTTGGGTTTTCAATTTTTAAGACTTAGCATATTTTCAAACTTACTCTTCCACTTCAAGGGCACATTTAGGGTGGCCTCCTTCAAATTTCCAACACTTAGATATTTTCATCCAAGTTTTCTAGACAAAGCAAGGCACATTTGGGCCTTTGAGCTTTCAATTTCCAGACTTAGACAAATTTTCCAACTTCAACCTCCTCTCACTTCAAGGGTGCACTTTGATGTTGGAGCTTTGAGTTTGAAGCACTTAAAAGATTTTTGAAGCCTCTCATCTAGCTGGGCGCATTTGGATCCCTGAGGTTTCATATTTGAAGGACTTAGAAATTTTCAAGACCTCCTCTTCAACCTCAAGGTGTATTTAGGGTGCTTAGAAAATTTTCATCAACCTTCAGCTTTTAAAGGCATTTTTTCACTAGCTGGACTTGAAAATTTATCAATTTCAGTGAATTTTATGCCATTTGTCAAATTTAGAGTGATTCATTCATGCTAACCCTAGCTTGCCCCAACTTTCTATTTTTAGAAAGTTTTCCACATTTGTGCTTTTAACTGACTTTTGACTATGAAGAGCCTGATTTTGCTTTGTGTTGACTCTCGGGATGTGATTGAGTTGTCAGAGCCTGATGCCTACCTGCACCTGCTATTTTTAGCAACTTACTAAAAATAGAAATTGCTTAGAATGTCTTCAAATTTTGCGTGCCGATTGCCTGAAGGGTATTGATCGTGACTGGATGCTGCTTCTGCCTAGCTGTCATTTTTCGCCCTTGATTTTAGGAAACCCTAATTCCTCTGCACCAGCCTGCTAAAAATAGTAAGTGCCTAATTTTCCATCCTCTGCAACTCCGTTTGTCTTGAAATTTGGATGTTGTGATCCTCATCGGGTGACTTGCCCATTCACACTGGCACCTGCTACTGACTTTCTATTTTAAGCCAGTTTATGAAATGACTTACTATAAATAGTAAGTGCTCCATTTGCCTTCAAATTTTACCAGCAGATAGCTTGAAAGATGCTGATTGAGGTGGTATACACCAATTTTCAAAAATTCTAACTTTTTATGCCTCTTTTTGGATCCCAAAGCTGGAAACCCTAATTGGTCTTGCATGCGCCTCAAATGAGCTCCATTTGTTCTCATTTCTATTACATTGCAATCAGTTCGTGATTTTGAAGTGCTGGGAGGCGGCCTCTGGAATGCATCTGCTAAAAATAGCAATTTGCTAAATGAGTGATTATTTGCGTTTGCATGTCACATCACTGCGAAGCTCTTGAAAAACCCATAAGGAATATGCAGACATGTAAAGAAAACCCTAACATGCAAACCCTAAAAATAGCCTCCGAAGGTTGAACTCTGAAAGTCGTTATTTCATTTTACATGTTATACCATCGCGAAGGTCTCTAAAAACCCAGAAGGAATCTCCAGACATGCGTTGAAAAACTCTGCATCTAAGCCCTGAAATTTTCTCTAGAAGCTGAACTGCTAAAAATAGTAAGTTGTCTGTTTTAGCTCAAATTTTGCCAGCGAGCAGCTTGACATGTTCTGAACGCAGCGTGACTGTTGAAACTTCAAAAATGCTGAAAGAACACCCTGAATTACACACTTACTAAAAATAGTAAGTAGTTAGAATCTGATGAAATTTAGCTGAGAGTCTATTGGAAGCATACTGACAATAATGTTAATCTTTGTTTTCAATTTACTCACTTCATTTGACTTCAAATTGGCTAGAAAGATGGAAACCCTGATTTTTAGACTTAGCCAAAATTTCATGTTAAAGTTCAATGACGGGCACATCTCGGAAAGACAGATAGCAGAAAGAGAGGGAAAGAGAGAGAGAGAGAGAGACAAAAACCAAAGCCAAAAGACCAGAATGGAGCAAAGATTAGGGGTCCCCATCTTGAATGGGGCGATGTGTGAAAAGGTCACAACAAGAATGAAGAGCTCTCATTATTTGCTTAAAGGAGTTTTACTATACAGGAAGAATTTTGAGGGAGAGTACCTATGATGCCTTGATCAGCAGGAGGCTAAACATGTGATCTCTAAGTTTCATGGGAAACACGGCACGGGTCATGGTTCTGCATATTCATTGGCACACCAAATCCTTAGATCTGGTTATTACTGGCCTTGTGTGTTCAAAGATGCCCATCAGCATGTGAGAACATGTCACATATGTCAGATTTCTACATCAAAAGAACGCCATTCAGCCATGCCATTGCAGCCTGTCTATGAGGTAAGGCCATTTTCCCAATGGGCACTGGATTTTATTGGGGTAATTAACCCAAATTATTCTGTAGGACACAAATTTATTTTGACTGCCACTGATTATTGCACAAGATGGACAAAGGCTATACCTTGGAAGAATAGCACAACAGAGGTAGTGATCAAGTTCCTCACCAAATGCATCACCACTAGGTTTGGAGTACCCTTCGCATTGGTATGTGACAATGGCTCTTCCTTTTCTTCTGCTGAGTTCATTTCTTGGGCATATGATCATAAGATTGTTTTAAAATATTCTTCAAACTATTACCCACAAGGCAATGGAGTTGCAGAGTCAACCAATAAGAACCTCTTAGGGGTAATAAAAAAAATGTTAGAGAACAACCCTAGGGACTGACATAACCAGCTAAGATTTGCATTATGGGTAGATAGGACTAGGATTAAGGCTACTTTAAAAACCTCACCATTTAAGCTGGTATACAGCTAGGAGTCTGTGTTCCCTATCCATCTGCAAATACCTATCCTTGAGTTCATGCATAAATTCTACTCTAAAGATGATAGGATAGAAGTAAGATTAGCTGCCTTGTTAAAATTAGAAGAGCAGAGGGATGCCACCTTGCAGCAATTCTTTAGGCACCAGGCTGTTGTCAAACGTTGGTTTGACAAAAGAGCCAAAATCAAAGCTTTTAGGATATCAGAACTTGTGTTGTTATGGGATAAAGCTAGTGAAAAGAAGGGCAGTCACTAGAAATTCGATAAGCTCTGGCTAGGTCCTTATCAGATTGCTGAGATCCTAGGAGAAAATGCTTTCTAATTGAGTAGTTTAATTGGAGAACCTGTTCCACTGCCTATCAATGGACAGTTTCTTAAACACTATTTTGAGTCATGAGGTTGGTATCTTTGCTGGGCGGTGCATCTGGGTAAATAGTTTCTACTTGTAAATAATCTCTGTGTGTAAATAATTCTATTCTTTATGTGAATAATTTGTTTCTTGTTTGTAAATAGTTTATTTTCCTGTGTGTAAATAGTTCTGCTGTTGTTTGTTTGATCATTCCTTCTATCCTTTTTGTTTCCTTTGTTGTTTGGTTTTTGTCTTGTTTTATTCTTTGGGGTTTATCTGCTCTTTCCCAGCTTGAAATAGTGGTTGTTATCTCAGGTATACTTTGGTCATTAGGAGAGAAGTGGTTTAGATATTTTCAGGTTTGTTGATTGGGTGTTTTTGTCCTAAACTCTTTGCTTTTATGCTCATTGTCAATGAGAGTTGTGGAAAGTCTTGAAAACAAGGTGAAAAGTAAATAACCTTCATTAGCTCCTCTGAATTTGTCACAAATCGTCAAGATGTTCTCCCTTTGTAATGGTATATTTGTCCTAGGACTATGGTGTTGTAAGATTTGAGTGAAAAATTCGATTCCCAAGTGCTGTTATGAGGTCCATGGTAGTTTTCAACCCAGAACAGATGTTAAACATTTGACATATTAAAAAAAATAAAAATTGAAACTCCAAGAAAAAGAAAAAAAGAAGAGAGAGAACTATCTAAAGAGAAAGGAGGAATCAATATGAATGGGTGATTCCAGTATCTCTACCAGGGCTATGGACGTCTGACTGGCAGTAGAGCAATGCTGTGAGAAAACTAGAGGTATCTCTTTCAGGGCTATGGATGCCTGACTGGTAGCGGAGCAATGACAGCTAAAGGGAATCGACTCATGTAGTTCAAATCTTGCACATTGTTGTTCAAAAGATGAGGAAAACTTTATGAAAGGATGATGCACCATCAAGAACACACACATAGATTCAGGGCTAGCCATTGATTGTTTTACATTTGAGATTTTAGCTCACCCTTGCTTGTTAAAACTAACCCAATTGGAGTTGTGACGTTCATAAACCGGAGTTCTGGGTAGCTAAATCCTTCAGTTTCTTGAAAATGGTTAAACCATTTTCCCAGCCGAGTCGCCATTTGTTATGCCCTACACAACCACCCCATTTTATTTTGAAACAAAATGGGTCCCCCTTTTTCTCTTGCTTTCATTGCCTTTGGTTATTTTCTTTACTCTTCAGAGTTCTACTTTCTTCCTGAGTTTTCCTTCTTGTTTTGTCAAATTCTGGTTCTATCTCAGCTTAAATTGGTTTTCTTCTTGCTAGAAATTGAATGAAATAATCACAAGCAATAGTGGGTTTTATTATAATATATTTTATTTGCTTTGAGGACTAATGGAGACCTTGTTTCGCAGGATTAGATCATGCACATGATGATATTTCTCAAGGAGCTTAGTTGGAATGCATCTCCCAATCTAGTTTGGCACAAAATTCCTCTAAGAGGAAAGTCGGCAAGACCTTACAGTTGTCTCGTCGACTACCAGTGCATTTTTTCCATTGGAGGCTCATGAGTCGCCCAAATGTTCATGTCACCGTAAGTTTCTTTGTGTCTCACCGACCAGAGGAGGCCTTGTCGTAGGGTTCCATGTTCAGCATAACATCTCACCGAAAGGAGTCAGGTCTCAGCAACAAAGGGAGGTTGGCATCGGGGAGAGGTCTTCCCGACCGATGGAGGTCTCGCCGAAGTCGAGTGGTGTTGGGGTAAAGTTCCCCTTCGTGGTGATGTTTTTTCGACTAAGTGAAGTCTCGGCGAAAGGGTTATCCCCTCGCCATGAGGTCTGGTCGATATGTTAAGGTCTCCCCAAAGTGCTCTCGGTTTGGAAAAAGGAAGGTTCGGTCGGTGTAAAGTCTCACTGGCCGAAGGGAGTCTCAGCGACATGAAGTGAATTCGGCATTAGCCCTCGCCGAAAGATTTAAGTTCGCTGAGATGTCTGGGCGAAGCAGAGTGGTCTTGGCGAAGGATGGTAGCGTCGGCAAGATGTCTCACCGACAGGGTGGACTCTTGCTGAAATGGAATCACATCAGGGAGAGTGGTCTACCTTTGCCATAAGGTCCTACCGATCGATAAGATGTCTCACCGACCCGTCGAGGTCTCACCAAAATAAAGGAATTAGCTCGAGGGGAATGAAAGAACTCGACATGATATCTTGCCAATTAGCGGTAGTCTCGCCGACAGGGTTTCTCCCTTTGGTGTAATGTTTGAGGCTCACCGTGATGTCCTGTCGACCCGATAGGGTCTTGTCGATACAGAATGGAATCGCATTTGGGAGAATGGCCAGCTTCACTATAAGGTCATGCCGACTAGCAGTGGTCTCGCCAACATGTTTTCTCCCTTCGGTGTAATGGAATGTGCTCAATGAAAGGTCTCGCCGACCCAGCGATGTCTCGACAACATGGCGTGAGTTCGGGGTAAGGTCTTCTCGACATAAAAAAGTCTCCCCGACATGGGTGTGCTTGCCAAAGAAAGAAGGGCTCGTTGAGAGGTCTTGCCGAGGGAATGTTATCTTGCCGATAGGTTTTGTGGTATTAATATGACTTATGCAGCTCGATGGGATCACAACACCTTTAGTACCTTCCAACTACACCTACTAGGGATCACAGGTTGGGTTGTAAGGTGAAATCCTCACAACATTCACACCTACAACACTCCTAGGATGTGAGGAAAGGAACTTTTAGTATCATAAAACGGAACCAAAATGGTTCATGCTGAGTTCACCAAAAATGAAAGTGAGGGGGACCAACCACGTTCAAGGCCCCAGGTCACAGAGAGCCAAGAGCGGAAGGCTACCCTAACTTACCTCAACTTAAAGGGGAGTTTAGGAAATGAGGGATGAGAATGATGAGAACTATAAGGTCCTTCAATCACTCTACAGACCCAAAACTCATAATGGGGCTAGGCGAGCCAGTTTTCGGGTTCTGTAGATACATAAAAATGGCCTAGACCCGCAAGCCACATTTTTCTATGTCAAACATTCTTCTTAACATAATAATTATGCTCTTTGGTCCACTTTGAACTATTAATTAAATAATTCATAATTATTTAATAAATTCATGTCCTTCTATTCCTATTGATTATTTAAATAAATAAATTTTATTTTATTTAAATGTGTCACTAATTGTCTAATGTCTCTCCATAATTAAATAAATTTCTTAATTTATTTAATTATCCTTGTCCATTAATTCCAACTGATTATTTAAATAGATAAATTTTATTTATTTATTTAAATACATCATTAATTATTAAAATTATTCTTATAATTAAATAAATTCTTTAATTTATTTAATTATTGCCACCTTGGCATTTTCCCAATTTTAAATAAAATTATTTATTTAAAATGATCCTACATTCTAATTTCTCTCCAAGTAAATAATTTAATTTAATTATTTACTGTCACATGGTCCCACTAAGTGTTACCTATTTTTCACTACCAGCTCAAACAAGTAGAGCTGAGTCAGACTCATCATTGATAGGTACAGAAAATTTTCAAGTTTTCATGCCAAAGTATTCATTGTTCATCATAAAGATCAAATTACATCTGAGTTATAGTTTTATTGTGCAAGTATTTGAAACATAAAATCAATAATTTGCATAATAATTTTTTTATTCATTTTGTAAAAACACTGAATCTCGCACAAGCCATGAGAGTAAATGAATTTGATTATGACAATAAAATGATGAATATACAATTCAAGGACAAACTATACTACTGAAAAAAACGTAAGCATAAGGAAGAGGAGCAATTCATCATTTCCTGTAATGATGAATCACTTTCGTTGGTGTCTTCAGTCGTCATGTCTCCCAAGCTGCTGCAGCCTCGTTTCCTCGCTCCATGAACCTGCAAAATTATAAAGGAAATGGCGTTAGAGGTGTACTCTAAGCAATAATGAATTACATTCTGCCCTATGCCTACGCTACCAACATGAATGTAATTACTAATTTGCATTAAATCAAGCATTCACCAGATGAAAGGCTGACAATCAAGAAAAACATAACTCAATGGAAGCTTTCAGCTTCTTTTATTTTGCTAACATGTTTGTTTCAATGTGTAGGAACAAGTTCATCATGTTCGAGATCATTTTATCAGATATGTGGAGCAAAACGGGCTCCCACAAGGGTAGAGCCCGACATATCATAAAGATGACACCTCTTATTCACATTATTACATGAGAGTCATCAGGTGTTACAGTTATCAAACAAGACTGTTGTAGAGCAATATCAAACAATAAGAGCAGTTTAATTCAACTGGTGAAGACAGTTTAAGCAATTATCTTTTGCTCATCATTCAAGGAACAATTAAAGAAATATATTAAGAGATCATTGGTTACATATCCTTTGTTTTGGCTCTGCCTTTCAATCATATTTACATTTTGATGAGGCATTGAGCCCTTATGCTGAAGGGAGAACAAGACAATAAGCAATTAAATTGTTTCTTTCAATATCAAAGCAGCGTAGTCCATTCAGACATTCAACAGACACAACAGAATAATCCATAACAACATCATTATGCAAAGCAAGTCCACATCTACTCTTATTTCAAAAGGAGTTAACAAGGTCATATAAACATGACTTGAAGTTTCATAATATATGCTACAGGACTGTCATGTCGACAGTAGCAATGCATGGTGCAATCAATCAAAAAGGGACAGTCTTATAGATGATCACCATGGAGAATGAACAACAATTATGAACAACAACATTAATTTCAAAGTAAAGCATATACGCTTGAAGTAGACAGCCTTGCAAGAATGTATGCTCAACGCAAGATACTAGAGTGCTCTTATACTGTATGGAATCAGGAAATTTTGTGCTACAAGTGTGCATTATAAGCAGCAGCAAAAGATTAATGAAAAATGAATGGAGGAGATAGATTTGTCATGAACAAGAATGCTGGTACAAAGTTGGTAAAAGTAAAATGTTTTGAATTGTCAAAATCTCAAAGGACAGTCACTTATTTTCAGTGACAAGTAACGGATGCATATTTCTAAAAAAAAACATGACATTGACAGTCATTAGTGGAGCAGCAATTAAATACTTGAAAAGACAACAATACAGTGTGACAGTGTGATGAAGAGCATCAATAATAGTGTTACAATTTTGTTTTTGCAGTTTAAAAAGAATAACATTTAATATAATTTCAATCATATCTATGCAATATTTATGGTTGAAACTATATTAATGTATCTAATATTGCAAAAAAAATTGAATAGCAATTAGAAGCCCCTTTATTTTTATTTAGCGAAAGCAGAATATTCAAGTTTAGAAGTTGCTAATTAGAGCTCTAAAGAATTTGCGTAGTTTACGGAGGACGGAGAGGCACAAATGTTGAAGTGAGTATACACGTACTTCTAAGAAATGGTTCTCCATTTTAATTGCTAGTGGCAGTGTTGCTAAATATCATTCAGAGGTTGGCAGTAGGCTTTAGGATTTCTTGTGCCATAGTTAGGGTATGTGGGGTGATGATATTTTTGGACCGTGGTCAATCAACCAGATTTCAAGAGGATTTTATTGACAAAGATAAACATCCAAAGAACATATATAAGGTCATAGCCTCTGTGAACAGCAGCTGGAGTTCTTGAAACTTTCATAGAAAACAATGATTCTTGCTCAGAAATGTTTTTATGGTGGAAAAAATGCAGATTTCTTCTTACCCATGTAAGGGTTTTACTCTAAAAATGTAGAATACAGTGAAATATAAATACCCAAATGGAAGATATTATAAGCCGCGACCAGAAATAATGGAGAGGCCTGTGTTATTCTTTATGGCCAAAAGAGTGAAAGTCAATAGGGAAAAATGAAGATAGCCGCGGCCTTATGGCTACTTTTGCTTTATAAAGATGTGGAAAGCCATAATAATAAGAAGAATCAGCTTACCTTTTGTTACAGAGAGAGGGGCGACCAAGATTAAGGATAAAATCTAAAGGAACTCAGCAATATCAAGCTCGAATCAAGTCTTCAATGGTGGCCAGTACAATTTAATAACAACAAATGATAGAATCAGAAAGTATGTTCAATATTATGCACAACTGCAGCTTTAAAGCTTCATCAAATGCTATACAATGGAGTCAAGATACCTCAAACTGGTAAAAAATGAACTTACCATATGAAAATCAACAAGATTCAGTTCAGAAAGCATCCAAAAGGTGCAGATTCCAGCCATTTCATGGTGGAATTTCAGCTTCAAACCCCAGCTCTCATGGCGGCTAATAGCTTCTTCGTGAAGCTTCTTTCCAAGTCAAATTGATGTAATGATTTTAGGGTTCTCATTCTTTCTTTTGCATGGGTTCGATGGTGTTCCTTTTTGACTATCTTTTGGACTTGAAAAAATAATTATGTAAATCATTATGTTCCTTAACTTTCACCGTGGCCATGACTTTTAAGTCGATGAGCCTAATGATGGTGTGGTCGTCCTTTCTCATAAACACTTAGAGCTAAAGATGCAAAATATATGCTATAGTGTTTATTTCAATATTGTTGATGGGGTCGACTATAGTGTTTATTTCAATATAGCATGGTGGTCATCAACGATTGTCAGCGAGGAATGCATATTTTGAAATATATGCTAAGTATGAGATTAGCTTTATTTTTTTTAATTGATTTGCATTATTCAATGTAAATGAATTAATTAAATGATGCATTATAAATCATTTAATTAATTCATCATCTAAAATGCAAATAGAGAACATTATGTGAGTCTCAAGTTCAACTATAGACTCAACTGAAGCTTTGTCATGCGAGATGGACTTTAAGTTGTCATGGGCGAATTAATTAAAGCAAGGAGGATTTTTGTATGTTTTGGCTCACGTTCAGAGATTTCCAGTTCAGTTTGAGTTACAGACCAGTTGCATGCTTTATGACTGTGAGTTCGAGACTGAGTTCACTCATTTTTGCATGAGTTTGAACCTTGTTTTTAGGGATTTTTTCTTCTGCTTGGATTTCACCTTGGAATTGTCACTTTCTCACTGAAATTGACTTTCAGTTACATGTTCATGCACTTTGAAGTGCATTCTCATTGTATATATTGAATTTTTTTATCTTTTTCATTCTAGTTCTTGTTTTTCAGCCTTTGCGTTCTGCAAAGTGAACTATCTTGTGACTCAACTTTTATTTACAGATTAATATAGCAGCAGGTTTACAGGTTTACTTGTGTCTTTTTGTAAAGATTCCTTCAAATTGCAGTGAAATCAAAGTCTGCCTTGTCATTTGGTTGTCTTTATGAATGATTTGATGAAGTTTTATTGTGTTTAAATATCATAACCTTTAAAAAAATTGTCTCATTCATATTTGCATGCATTCGAATAGTTAAAATCACAGGTCTAAGTTTGTGTAAATGAATAATATTCTTCTTTGCTGTGAAAACCCTATTTTCCTTCTAAGGTGATTTATTCAAGCCTTCCTTAGAATCAATTTTTGTGGTGAAACTGTCAAAATTGACTTGTGTGGATAGTTTTTTGAGGTTTATTGAGAATCAAAATTGCAGATCTTTATCAATTAGGTGTGTCACCTTCAATTTATAGTTTCTTGCATTTAGCAATAGTTCTTCCATCCTTTTTCCCATTAAGTTACCAGTTATTAATTTGAGAATCATATAGGAAGCCGACCTAGAATCCGAAGGTTCAATCTCGTTATAGATCACCCACAACCTGAGTTTGATCCAATGTTTCAACAGATTGCTAAATTTAATTATTCAAGCATTCAGGTGCAATCTGTTTGACAACAATAACAAATTTCCCTCTTAAATCAAATAATTTCTATTATTATTTGATTTTCCAACCACCTCTTTTTCTGTACCAATCTTATCTCCTTGTCACATGCATTGTCAACCCTTGATTCAATTTTCTCAAATTGAATCTTGTCCACTCATCTCAAATTTGACTTAATGTTTCCCTAACCCTAATTGTGGGTTGTCATATTGAATCTTGTCCATTGATTCTAGGGCACTTGACAATCTTCAATCTTGGCCATTCATCTAAAATTGCATTTTCTATAAAATGACAATTTTGGTCTCATTTGCACATCTCATATCTCTAATACCTCATGCTATTTACATCTTGCAATCTTGTCACCTCATGCTATCTACATCTCATGCAATCTTGTCTTAGGCACTCTTAGCATCTTAGCATTTTGGCATATTTTAGTCACAGTTCATAGTTGCTTACTAGTTGCATAGTTGCATAGTATTGCATTTCATATCAAATCCTTCAACATTTTGCTTTGGTCTTGGCATAGTCATAGATTGCTCACTCAAAATCTGAGGGAAAACTTCATATTTCAACAAATAGAGGTGTAATGGAGGTCAATCATGGAGGTTGAAGACTTAAGGTGATATCTTTCTTGTTTTCATGTTATTTCCTCCTTTGTGCTTCATTATTACTTTGGATTTTTGTTTATTATGCACTAATATACTAACCTAAGAATTTCCCATAGTTACAGGTTCAACACTGTGCCTCGGGTAGCTCTCTATTTGAGGATGAAAGCACGGTTCCAGGGTGATAGCATGGCGCGCTGTCATCTCTCAAGTGCGTTGGTGTTCGTACGACAAGAGGACCAAAAAGATAATGTGAACTACCAGAAAATAGGCTGACAGCCTAGCTAGTCACTTCCAAGGGGACAAAATAGAGCTATAAAGTAAGACAGATACAAATGAATGTGATAAAGCAAGTAGATGAGATTTAAGGTGACAAGAATGATCTCACAAAGGTACTCGTTCGCAAGCTAGCTCCACAAAGTGTGTCCACCTACACACAAGGAGGAAAATTGTTAGGGGGTTGTATAGGGGTTTGCCTCAGTCAGACCCCTATTTTGGTGTTCCACCTCCACAGACAACCAAGATAGCAACTTTAGAAACAAATACGATAAAGGAAGAATGAAAGTAAAACATAATAACACTTCAAAATAGTATTATGCTACTCAACTAAATTGTAGAGGAGAGGAGTGAAAGGCTTACCACCTCTACCAAGAGCTCACTAGCTAATGGAGGAGAAAATTAGAGGACTCAAGCCCCTGCTACAACAGTGTTGTTCCACACTTGCTCTACGGAGTTATGGAGTGTTGTTGTTGTTGTCGTGGAGTGCAAAGTGTTGCTTGAGAGTGATGGATGTAAGAAAATGCTAGAGAGATTGTGTAGAAAGCTTGCTAGAGGATGTGAACAAGATGAAATGCATGAAGGAAGAGTGAATTTGAAGGGAGAATGAGTAAAACGGCCATATTCGGGTCGGTTGGTCAAATAGGGGCATTACAAATTGACCCCAATGGGAAGTGTAACGCCTCTGCAGGATTCAGATGCAAGAATCTGTTAGGGACATAAGCGTGCCACACGGGCATCCCCAATAGTTATTCTTCTACCAATGCACAAAATAGATGCCAAGTGGAATGAAGGTAGCATGTTGATGTGGATTTTTTCCTTCGAATTTGGTTTTCTAAGGTGAGGGAGTGTAAAAGGGGAATTTGCATGAGGGGTGCAAATTCGCTCCTATACACATACCTATAAATATAAGGTTATTTCACTATGTTTCACGTAGCAATTTGATCTAAGCAATCTAAGTTTTCAAGTATTCAATTGCAAGAGCTAAAGTGAGATTTCAAGAGCAATTCAAGGCATTCAAGAGAAAATTTATTGAAGGATCCCTAAATAAGTGTGAAAGTGTAAATAAATACATTTGACAACACTAAATTAAGGCATTATTAGGTTAGTTTTAATTAGGACCCTAAACTTAATATGAATATGTAAAATACATCTTACAACACTAAATTAAGGCATAATTAAGTCCACACTATCATTAATTCCAAATTAAGTGTGAAAATGTAAAAGGAATGCATTTTTCTACATTACAGTTCCTAATATCCTTGTACATATTGACAACTAAACCTGTAGTTTATTAATTGTTTGGGTCGCCATGCGTCTACTAAAACATATAATAAGGAAAGCCCTAAGATTTGACCCTAGGGTTTAGGCACTTTTTCAAATGGATTTCATTAGAGATTTGGGGGTAGTGGGGGTTTGATGGATTTGGACAAGGTGTGTGATTGACTTACAACTTGATAGGTGAATCAACCAACCCTCAACCAAATCTGGAAATGTCCTAATAATGAAATACAATGATCTAATTGTCCTAATGATGCAAATTAGTGTTCTAATGTAAATATAGAAAATCTAAGATGTCAAAGAAAATTAGACAACAAAAACAGAAAGGGGAAGACACTGTGCACCTGTGGTACAAATTTTAGCCTAATTTTTTAGGATTTTTCCTCTGAGGGTGCCACTATCTTACTAGGTCTTTTTTAGATCTATCTTCACAATCCTCTAATGTAGGATCTGCACTTTTGTTTCCCACCTGTAAACTTGCGAATCACTATCGGATATTTTTGAAATTGAGTTTTTGTTAGTTGTATAGGCCTATGGTTTTAAATGTAACAATGAATAGTGTCTTCAAACATTCTTTGATCTTCAAAATACCTGAAACCTACACTTTCACAAGAGAGGAAATGTTGTGCCATTTTAGGGGCTTGTCTTAGTCAAACCCCACGCAAGTGTTTCCACTTCCACAATGGTAATGTCAATGATAAATGGATAAATGATAGGGAGGAATGATGAAATCACAAAGTGTTGCAACTCACCACCCTTCAATGGATTCCTTGAAGGACTAAAGTCATGCACATCACTTCAAACTATTGGATATTGCTTTCTTGATTGCTTGAATGCTTAAATGATTTGGAGAACTATAACAAAGGTTAGCCTTCACAAAAAAATGATAACATGAACACACACACACTCTGAAATGATGTTGGATCTTGAATTGTTGCAATGAAACTCTAATGGTTGCTCTTGAATTTTTGAATAATGCTCTTGATAATAATTCTTGCTCTTGATGTTCACTTCTTTTCACTTTGTCAGGTCTCAAAAACGCTGGTTGAAAAACCTCAAGAGGTTGTCAGGATCTTGGTATGTTTTAGGCTAACTAACAAGGCCTAATGGTGTATTTGAACCTTCCTCTCTTCAAGCTCTTCCAGACCTAAGCAAGTGTACCTATGCAAATGAATCAGACTTAAACTATGTGTTTCCTACTTGAGTAATCTATCCACAATGGCAATTGGGAATGGAGAGATGTAAGCCTAATTTGGTATAAATTGTATAAGCAATATCAAGGTGAAGTTCATTACTATGTTCAGTTAACATATGTATGGTTTTGAAAATAGATTTGATAAATTTAATTGATGAAATGGGTAAGACTAGTGCCTTGTTGGGTAGATGGAGTCAAATGAAGATCTAGGATGAATGACTTGTATTGGCTGTAACTCAAACTGTTTTGCACACTTATGTTGGTTTATATCTTTTATAAATGTGCAAGAAAGTGATTAAAAAACTCTACTTATTGATCCAGCTGATACAACTAGGTTACTTATGATTTATCAAAAGGATTTTAATCCTTTCTTGAAGGAACCAATTAACTAAATCATGCAGGAACAACAGATGATACCAAATTGGAGGAAAAATGGTAATCCTAATTGTATGGCTCTTCTTACTGATCCAAATAACATTTCCAGATTACTGTGATTAACTAGAAGGGTTTTAATTCTTTTAAAGAAACCAATTAATCACACCACACAAGAATAACAAATGTGCCTTGATAAATAAAATATATCCTTGATACACCGATTTAAATAATAAGGAAATATTAATTTGGAGACAACCAAATAATTGTATACTTTTAACAAATAATTGATACCAATATGAAGCCATAGAATCAGAGATCTTTCATTGATTTCCTCAAAATTATGCTTGCAACATAGTCTTTCGAAATGTAAACATTATGAAATTCTTCTGCTATATATCTATTATCCCTATTCACTTTTTCTACTGCCTTCCTATTGCTATGTATCTGACTTATATATTAAAACTTTGAAGAGGACACACCCCTTTGTGAATTTCTTTTTGAAACTAACAACTTACAATAATTAAACATAAACAATTAGGCTCTAGCAAGCCACAGATGGATTCTAGTAATATGATATAAATAATCCTATCTTAAGTGAGTATCGAAATTTTTTGTGGCATTTCTCATAGTGATCTCCATGGTTACCATTTTCTCCAAGTGCTCGAATGACTCTTCCAATGATGATTCTTCAATTTTGGCTACTGCCAAGGCTTTATGCAACATCATCTTACACTCTCTTGACCACTCGTCTTGACCCTTCAGCTCTCCATTATCTTCAAATAATGTAATCCCTCCACCTTTTGTAGGATTAGTTAATCCTGTCGCATCTACCCAGAGTTCCTTATAATAGTCCTTGTGCTTCTTCAAAATATCTTCAGCATTTGTGGTAGCCTTGCTATCAAAAACACCTTTCTTTTGCATTTCTTGAATTTTCTCCTATATTTGGTCATCTATCCTTTTGTGTTCCTGAATTGTAGCATGATTCTTGGAATGGATTGACCATAGCTTATTCATCCAAATCATTAAATTAGCATATATTTTTTTAAATGCTACAAAGATTGTATCAAACCTAGCTTTATTTACTTGATCATGTACATATGATCCTTCACCCTTATCCTTTAATTGTGAACTCTCCCCTTGAGTCAGTGGCTTAGTAGATTCCTTCAATGTATTTTTAACCATATCCTTCAGGAAATCATTCTCTTTGAGTATCCACTCATTATTCATTTTGTACATGTCCTTTTCCTTAATCAACATATGGATCTAAGCTTTATTTAGTTTAGAAACATTGATGCCAATCTCGGCTATAGCCACAGGATCAACCTCTCCTACTTTTAATGTCATAACATAGACAAATGCTTTTTCAGTACTGTCAATAATTACAGACTTCTTGTGCAGAGAATATAGAGCCCAGATCATGAGAGAACCTTCGTCAGGATTATACTTTGACCCCATGTACACCTTTGTAACTCCTTCAAGACTATGCTTATGTGTAGCACTATTATCTTGCAAGAAGCTGTAAAAAACAAGAGTAGAATTCAAATCCAAATCTAGGAAAATCATTACACGAGAGTCCTCAAATAATTTCCTTCCTCGCTCTAGAGTCATATCCTTCATCTCATTTTCTACACTTAACTTCAAAGTATTCAATAGTTGATCCTCATTGTTTGGTGTTATGTTTGCAACAGATTCTCTTATTGATTTCCCTTTTTGTTTGTACAAGAAGGATCTAAATTATGTGGAATTTACAAACTCATCATCAGCAACAAAGGATCTATAATCCAACTACCTCGTGTCTGTATCAGAACGCTATTCCTTATCTTTCTCTCTAAGGGGAGACTTATAATCCTCAATTCTCAATTTGGAAATTTTATCAGTTGGCCCTCTAGATTCTTTATCATTAGATGACTCCTTACCAGAGGATAATAGCTCTGCTTCTTGTATTTATTTTATCCTTTGTTCTACCTCTTGTTATATTCATCAATAGCCTTTTCAACGTCCTTCTCTTCCATGTTCTTGATTAGGTCATGATATGGATAGGGTATATGATCATACCCACCCAAGTTTACCTTTTTTATGGAAAAATCAATGTATCCTTATGGATCAAATCCTTTCCTTGGTGGATCCCTTTTCAAATTGAAGTGCAATAGCTTTTCCAAAATCAATTCATACCCCTTTTTTGACAGTACAGAGAAATCTTTGAAGCACAAAGTATTTGGCATGAATGCCTGCTTCCGAAAAGCACCTAGATTCATAACACTCGAGTAATCCATTTGTCTAACAATCTCCACGTATGCAATTCTATATGGTATTGTCCTTGGAAAAATAAATGGTGTATCCTCAAAACCATAAACCCTGACCATGGTGGCATCCAGATAACAATACCAATCCCCCCAATTGTGACCAACAGTTATAGGTCCACTAAAATCCTTGGGCCTAAGGAACCTCTTAATTTCATCAGATAATGAGTGATCACAAGGATAGTTGAAAAATCTGTATAATGTCTTGACAAAATACTCCTCAAAATGAACATAACTGGAGTTGACAAATCTGCTATCCCAAATAGTTGTCCATAATTGTATTGGTAGTTGTTTACCCTCTTTGTCAAATTGTGCAACCCTCAATTCCTTTGACCACATCCCTATTTCTTGCCTGTAATACATTATTATATGCATGAAAATGGAATAATGCTTGAAATGCAATGTAGGAGATCCATTTTTAATTTCCATTAGTCTTGAATCAATTCCTTTGAAAATATGTGCAGCATAGTCAAATGGCCTAGCATTATGGTACTGAACATCAACAACAATCACCATTGGTACAATTGACTTAAAATTAGGGGCCTTAGTCCCTAATACTTGACAGACTGAGAAGTATGTGTATTTTAAATAGGGTTCAAATAAGTTGACATGAAAGGGAGGCCCATCATTATCATCAAGTGGAATCTGATCTCTATCCTTCTTGGGCCTATGCAATGGTAATCTCCACCCTCTATAGGTTGTATCCATTCTCCAATATTCTTTCTCTAAAGCCTCATGTACAATAACTTCATCACAGGTGTCATTTAGGTAAAAAAATTCACAAAATGTAGCTTCAAACACATGTATAAAAGGTTTTCCTAGCAAATTATAGATAGCCTTGAGGTTTGGATTGTAATTGGTATCCAGGAGTTTTACTTGTTCCACATTTACAAATACGTTAGGGACAATCAAATTTCCCAGGTTAAAGTTCCAGGGACTGCATACTGGTTCAAACCTATCCTTCTGATGATAATGAAACATAAATAGCTCATATTCTTGAATAGGGGTCCATACATCCCCTATATTCCTGCACTAGTCTTCAAATCTTTCCACATCAGCCCTAAGTTGTGTAGAACGTCTGGCTTTTGGTCCTGAACTAGGCAGTTGCTCAATGAGATCTTAGTTCAATCTTTTGTCATTCGTTTATGGTTCATCCCTTGTTTCAATTTTCTTTTTGTTACTCCTAGGCTGACTACCCTCACTTTGTTGTTTTCTACTCTTCGATTTCCCAGAGGTTGAACCCTCGATTTTATCTTCTCAAGGTGACAAAATTGAAAATATAATTACAAGGAATTCACAAGCTTACTTGAAATTTTTTGGCCACACTAAATTTTTTGACCTCTGCCCGCTCTCCCATTCCTTTCGCTGCCAATCCTGAAAATTTTTCTTGCTTATTCTTCTTTCAATTAGAGAATATCTATACAATGTACCTCCATAAGGCCATTAATGTCCAACTCTAAACATGAATGTAATAGGTTTTTTGAATTTCTCAATGTCAGATCGAGTAATTATATCAGTGAGACTTGTTCAAACTCTGGCCAATCTATGTATTCAACTCAAATTTTATTCTTTTGATCATCTTTCATGGTCGGTAAGATCAAATAATTTTCCTACTGCTGCTGAATGATTGGCCTTACATTTATTTTTTATTCCATATCACTTTCGAGAAGAGATTTTTGAGGTCAACTAGATATCAAAGTTGTCACCAAGTGTCATTCCAATGAAATTTGATCCATTGATATTACCATTAACAAGAGAATAGGCATCACTAAGGGGTGTGAAAGATACTCCAATGTCATTAGTCTCCTTGACGTGTTTCCTTCATTTCCCTCTTGCTTCGGATGAATCAACAAGACTCTTGCTGAAATTGCATTCATCGATGTAACATATGAATTCAAAAGGAAAAGAAAAACTTACTCTGATAGTACACGTCTCCCCAACATGTTTCCATTTGTCTTATCAGTGAGACAAAATGAATTTCTTACCAATCCATTAACATGACATGCATGCTCGGGATGACTTGAGGATTTTACTCTGATAGTATTATTCTTGTCGATGACCTTTTCGTTGGTGGGATGATAAGCCTTGTCTTCCCAAATATGTATCCTCGAAAGTTGTTGATCGATGTGATACGGTTGACCTTTCACCGATATGCAAGAAATGCTTAACTTGAGAGGCTATGACTTATGGATTAGAGAGACATATACCTAGTCCTGTCAATATGATCCGTTTGTTTAGAAGCTCTTACTCAATGATGACTAGAGAGATTTTCAGTGTGTCAAAAGGTCAAGTCTGATGGGATCATTGGTGAATATGGCATGTGAAATGGACTATAACAATTTGTGTTGTTCTCTGCACTTAAAATCTAGCAGCTTTGTGGGGTTCATGAATGTAGGCTATAAAAAGTGTGAAATTTCTTTTACAATCCCAACAGTGGATCCGACTGGGGATGTATACCCCACGTGGGTATATCAAGAATTCAGATCACTAGGAGAGTAGACCAAGTGGCTTGTGATATGGGATGGCAATGGAAATGAGGGAAAATCAAGAGCGGTGGAAATGATATGAAGTCCTATACTACTGTGCATGGAAATTTTTTATTTTAGAAGGTTATCCAAGAATTTTCCATGCACTGGAAATCCCTAACCTTCAACTATTCTACTATGCATGGAAAGTTTTAAGAAAATAAATGCTTCAGGAATTGTCCATGCACTGGAAATTCTTGTTCTTATCTTGTCATGTTTTGTAGATAGTATGAATCTTCTCCACATTTTCCAATGATGACAAATGGTCCTAACCATAGTGCCTCAAATTTTCTATGCTTTCCTTTATACCGATTTCTAGCATTCCACATGAGGACCATGCCATTTATTTCAATTTTTTTGCTCTTTTTCTTTTTATCATACAAGTATTTCATTTGCAGTTGTTTCTTCATGTTATATTGTTGTTCTTCATTTCTAACTTCATCAAGTTCTATCAGTTCTTCCATCCTCTCCTCCATAGGTTCAGGGATGTCTAAGTCCTCCTACAAGATGAACCTACTCACTAATAGTAGAATATGTAAAGGGAGCCTAGCCTGAGCCCCATTTAGAAGTTCAAAGGGAGACTTTCCAATAGCGTTCTTCACAATGATCTTTTCTGCCCATAAGGCTAATTTTAACTTGGAATCCCAGGCCTTCTTGTTGTTTTCCAACATCCTCTTTATGATTTTCAGGATACTTTTGTTACTGGATTCAACTTGCCCATTCACCTATGGATGGTAAGGCGAAGAATATGAGATGACTATTCCATAAGATTGGAAAAATTCCTTGAACTCATCAAATCTAAAATAGATCCCATTGTTAGTTATAAATCCTGCAGGTACACCGAATCTGGTGATAAAATTTTCCATCAAGAAGTTTATTACCACTTTGTTGGTTGTTTGCTTAGTAGGCACAATTTCCACCCATTTTGTAAAGTAGTCAGTGGCTACTAATATCCATTTGTGTCCTCCACTAGACTTTTCTGCAATTTCTCCTATAAAATCAATTCCCCATTGGTGGAATGGAGCCTCAACCTACATAGGTCTTAGAGGCAATGCCCCTTGATACTTCAATTTTCTGGAAATTTTTTGACATGCCTCACATTTTCTAGTATAGTCATGCGCATCATTGAAAACCTTAGGCCAATAGTACCCTACCCTTAATATCTTATGAGTAGTGGTTTTTGCTGAGAAATTTCCCCCACATATTCCTTCATGCATCTCCTTCAAGGCATGCCTCGCTTGATGCTCATCTAAGCACAACAATAGAACACCATCCCTATTTTTCCAATAGAGGTCACCCTTCATGAATACATATTTTGAGGCCTACAACTTGAGTGTCATCTTTCTGTTGTCATCATACCCTTCTAAACATCTCAAGTGTTTAAGATAGTAAACAATATTAGTGTACCATGATGTGTGCTCAATACTAGTGACTATATTTTCTTCATTCCCCACATTGCATATTTGGGAAGCTTCCAAATTATTTTCAACCATCAATTTGGCCAATCCTTGTCCTCTTATAAGGTTGGTGATCTGAAACTAAATATCAAACACCTAGATTCTATTTATCCACTGACACCTGTGCCATGTTGTTTCACTTTGTACAAATACATCTTTCACAGCAACGTTAGGCACATAAGCTATAAATTTTGCTCCCACTAGATATGGTTAAATGCTTTGATAGCTCTTACCAATGCATAGGCTTGTTTCTCCACAATATCATATTTCAATTCTGCGTTTTGGCAGGATTTGCTAAAGAAGGAGACTTGCTACTCATACCCTTCACCATTCTTTTGGAGCATCACTGCAACAACTGTGTGATAAGATGCGAATGAAAAGACTTGGAAAGGTTTGTTGAAATATGGAGATTTCAATACTGGAGCTTCTTTAATTGCTCTTTTTATGGATATGAATGCATCTATAGCTTCAACTATCCAATCAATCTTTTCACCTTTCTTTAGCATCTTTGATATTGGCTTTACTATCTCAACAAAATTTGATATGAATCTTCTTACAAAATTAATTTTTCCAAAGAAGGATTGAATAGCCATAACTATCTTGGGGATAGGTATCTTGTCAATGGCCTCCACTCTTTCGATATCAATCCTTACACCCTCCTTAGAGACTATATTCCCAAGTAACTTTCCTTCTATTACTAAAAATTGACACTTTTTAGGATTAAGGAAGATGCCATATTTCAATGCTTTTAGAAATATTTTTTCAAGGTGAGCCACATGATCCTTTTCCTTCATGGAATATGCAGTTAAATCATCTTGGTAGACTACAATTATCACATTAATAAGGTCAGAAAAAGAAACATCCATGGCCCTTTGGAATGTTGCACCAACATTTGTGAGTCCAAATGGCATCCTAACATAAACATATGTTCCCCATGGTGTAGTGAAGGTTTTCTTGTATTATTTTGATTCTTTAACCTTCACTTGGTTATAGCCTAAATTTTTTTCCATCATGGACAGTAACTCACAGCCTATAACCCTTTGTAGCATAGCCTCAATTTTTGGAAGTGGGTAATTATCTTTGAGAGAAGATACATTCAGGTTCTAGAAGTCTACACAAAGCCTTATATCTCCATTTTTCTTTCTGACTGGCACTAAATCAGAGGCCCAAGATGAATGTCTAATTGGCTTGATAATTCCTCCTTCCCTAAGCTTCATAAGTTCTTCATGCATTTTGGGTTCCAAAGTAGGGTTTATGGGTCTTTGTTTCATCCTAAATGATTTTGCATCTGGCTTCAATGGGATCTCATTTTGGAACAAATCTTCTCTATATGGTTTAAGATCCTCATAGGACCATGCAAAACTGTGCTTGTATTTCCCTAACAATGCAATCAACATTTTTCTGATTGTTGGACTTATCTTCTTTTTGATGTATATTGTTTTTGGTGCCAACTCAGTCCCTAGGTTTATCTCTTCAACATCTTCTCTTTTTATTGGTGTTTGTTTCATGAGAGCACGATCATTTCCATCAAAAACTCTTTCAGGTGCCACAAGTCCTTTAGGAAGTTTGTTGGTTTTGAGCTGCACAACTTCTTTTCCAAACACAATCTATTTTCCACCTACTTCTTCCAAAAATGCATTAAAATAAATCTCTTGTGCTTAATATTGATCAATGCAATGTAGAAACTTGATAAGATCAGTGTCATCATTGAAAACTTGCCAACTATAGTTGTTATCAGTGATGGTAGGTCTTGTTTTAAATTACACTTGTGAAACTCTGACCAAGGTGATTGTTACCCATTTTTCACCTATGGGCTCAATCAAGCAGCGTAACCCGTGGTTTTAGATGTTCTCGAAGACCAAATGGAGGAACACTTGCATCAAGATTACCTATTTTTTAACTTGTTTGCTTCTTTTGCAGTTGCGGGGGAAAATTATGTTTTAAAAATTGACACGTGGATTAAATGTGGCTCCCACGAGGGTTGAGCCCAGTGTGCAGATGTTCATTTTTATTGGGGGGTCGTCCCTTTTTGTTTTTTCCTTGTTTTCCCCCTTTCCCTTGTGTTTTCCTTTCGCTTTTTTTTGTTCTGTCGGAGGTGGGGTCGGGACAGAATCCGAACTTGGAACTTTTCCAAAAGTTCTAGTTCGTGGTTTGGTTCCGGTCTTGGTTCCGTCGGGCTTGTTCGTTTGTCTTCCCTTTTTTCTCTTTTTTGTGGTCGGGGGGTGTTTCCTCCCCTTCTTTTCTTCTTTTTTCATCCCCTTTTTCGTCGTCCTTGTATATCGTCAAAAGCGAGTTCGGGACGAAATCCTAACTTGAAACTTGAAGAAAGTTTCAGTGTCAGATTTGTTTCCAACCCCGCCCCCACTGTGTTCTGCCTGGGATCAATTTTCGTCCCAATCCCATTGATGTTTGGGCATCCTTTGGTCTTTGTTTTTGTGTGCCTTAGGTTTTCTTTTCCTTAGGCACTTTTCTTCGTTTTACCGGACTCAGGATCAGAACTGAAACCGAATTTGGAACTTTTCCAAAAAGTTTCGGTTCCTGTTTCTGTTCCAGTTCTGATCCTGGTTCCACCCTTCTTTTCTTTGCTTTTTGGCTGCTGGTGGTCGGGGGATGTCTCCCCCTCTTTGTTCTTCCTTACGTTTTTCTTTTTTCCTTCATCCCTTTGATGTTGTCGGGGGTGGGATTGGAACAGAATCCGAACTTGAAACTTTGGAGAAAGTTTCAGGTCCAGATTTAGTTCCAGTTCTGGTTCCAATGACTCTTTGTTTTGCCCCCGTGCCGGATCCGGTCCTGGTTCCGCCTCTTGAGTTTTTCCTTGTACGTCTCTGTGCTCTGGCTCCGTCCCGATCCCGGTTCCACTGATCTTTTTCCTTTCTTCCTTATTTTTTGTTGAGGGATGTTTTTTTCCAGTTGTCTTTCCCCTTCTCGTCCTTTCCTTCGTCTTCTTTTGAGTTTTGTCGGGGGCGGGACCGGGTCAGAATCCGAACCTGAAACTTGAAGAAAGTTTCAAGGATAGATTTGGTCCCGATCCCGGTTTTGTCGGGATTCATCTGTTTCTGCTTCCACCCCCTTTCTCACTCCGGTCCTTGTTTGGTTCTCATCCCGACACCGACCCCGCCGAAGGGTCCAAGCTCGCAGAGAGTGGAGGAGTTCGCCATAAGGTCTCCCCGACCCGATGGTGTCTTGTCGAGATGACTTGAGTTCGCCGTGACACCTTGCCTTCACCATAAGTGTCACCAACCTGATGGGGTCTTGCTGATGGTTTTTTGTAAAAGCGATATAACTCTGGCTACTCACCATGAGGTCTTTCCAATCATCGTGTGTCTTGCCGAATGAATTGGCATGTCAGTGTGACTCTAGCCGTTCACTATGACTTCTCCTCGACATCTAAAGTCTCGCTGACATGCGATCTTTCTGAAGCAACCTTTGACTGCCTTGGGATCTACCTGGCACAAATTCAACCAATCAAAAGGCGCTAGGGAAAATCACGGGCAGTTTGACTATTCGACTCCCCCTGTGAACAAGATCGATGGAGCATGATGACATTGCTCTACTCTGAAATCGGAGGTGATCAGCCTGTAATGATGCTTGAATCTAGCGGATAGATCTGATGCTGCTTCTCGTAGGGGAGGTAGCCGTGAGTCACAATAATAGCTGGTGATAGTGGAGTGACGTTAATGACCATGTCGTAGAGCATTCAAGGTGACTCTGACGAAATCCCGAGGGTGGACACAGAGGTTGCGAGTTAATGCGGTCGTTGTAAAAGATCTAAAGGCCATGCCTAGGGACGATCTTTCACCGACATGAGCAGGGAATACGCATTGAATGCCTCATTAACTTCATTCCAAGCACTTCTAGGGCCGATGTGTCCAGGCGCCGACTCTTTTTTTTTTTTGAAAGCCCTAAAGTGGGGGCCAACACTCTTTGGTTGTATATAAGGCATTTTTTCTTTTTTGTAAAGAGTTCGGATTATGCATTTTGGAGAGTTAGTGATTTTTCCTCACATCATTTCTCAACTGATGTAGATTTTGTAACTCATTTGGAGTTCTCCTTATGCTTTTCTAAAGTTCGTGACTTTTACAGTCCTTTCTCAGATTAGAAAACTTCTGTAACTCATTCTGGAACATGATACATAAAATTTACCTTGGTTACCATTGATGGTCCAATTTGCCTTCTGGTTCTTGCAAAATATTGTGCATTTTCAGGTGATTGATCAAGCTACTTCGTGAAATATTTCTTTTCCTTATAGCTTTGTCTCATGTTAGCATGTCTTTCTTTGCAAAAGTAGTATTATGTAGGTTACAAACTGTGTTTACTTAATTGCACATAAGCTTTTAATTTGTGAAAATCTGCTTTTCCTTCTTGAAAGTGTGTGCATGTCAAACCTGTTTGTGAAATACTTATGCATAATCTACAAAAACTTGTTGTGCAGTCCCATATCCATCATCAGTATTCAAGTGTAAATTGAGTGTCCCATTGTTCTCATCAGTTCGGTGTATCACCATAGAGTTTAGTTTAATTTTTATGCACTCCTTCTCCCTTTCCCTTTACAGAATCAGTAGTTTAGGTGATACCAAAGGAAGTCGGCCTTCTTCAGAGGTTGACCTCTATCTACAAGTGACCCATAGCTTTAGAGGTCTTCCCATGTTACACTGAGGTGTTGAACATCAGGTTCAACAAGGGTGCAATTTCAGGTGATAACATTTTTTGGCACGCCCGGTGGGACCGTTTCAAGTAGACCAGTTTAAAGAGTACATATTACTGCTGGTTTTTTGATATGCAACCAGTAAGTTTCAAGCCTTTTAGAGGTAAACATTAGCATATCATGGCGACTTTGAGTTTGGGAAGTAGCAGAAAAGCCAGTGCATTAATAAGAAGTTCAACATACTGAGAAATTTGGTGTTTACCTTAGTATCATTCAGCCTTTGGAGGTAGTTTGAGCAACACCTGGTGACTCCGAGTTCAAATCTTCTGGTTTCACAGGCACAAGTGTTGGTATGTCTCAAAAGAATCTGTTAGTTCTCAATTTCTAGCTTTTTCAATGAAAAGATGTCCAATATTCATGAAAATGCTTGCTATTACCCTCCACATCATGAGTATGTTGCTCCTACACCTTATCACTCACATTTGACCAACCCTAATGTTGGTTTTAACCCATTTTCTCTTACAGCAACAACTAATCAACATTTTCATCATGTTTCCCACCCTCCCACTCTGGTTGAACCTTTGTTTCAATCAACATTTGATCAAAATCAACCCCAAGAGGAGGTTTTTTATGTTAATCAGTATGATTATTTATATAATCAGCCTAAAAAACATCCATACCAGAACATATTGGACCTGCTCCAACAGATTGACCATATGTTGTGGGATCTAAGTCAAGGTCTTCACAGTATGGAGATTAAAGATATTAGTAGGGTGTTTGCCTGCCTATCTAGGATGTTGGTTGATATCAAGGTGCAAAAAGGTACCATTATGCAACAACAGGAAATGACTGAACAAGTCTACTTTTATGATCAAGAAAGAGTGGCAGAAAGAATCTAGTTCGAGGAAGACCTTGAACCAGAAATAGATGCTAAGGAAGAACAAATGAAGTTCTTATCTGCTCAGGTGCAAAATACTCAAGCTTACTCAGATTATCAGCACCAACTAATGGAGGAGTTTCAAAAGAGGTAGCTTGAAGGGAGTTTCAAAGAGCAGAGGGTTGCAGCTAAGGATGAGCAGACGAAACACTTGCTTGCACAAGCTCATAGGATAGAACCCCAACTACCTGTGAAGGAAGGGGCCTCAAAGTACAAAATTCCAAGTTTCAGATAGGGTGAATCTATCATGGCCAGCTACGATGAAATTGCTAAGTTGAAGGGGCACGTGTTTTCAGTTCCAAGCTTCAAGCAGATTGCTTCTTCTCAAAGCTCAAAGCTGACTGAGGATCTTCCTCAAATGGAAAGCACTTGCGAGGCTACAGTTTCAGAACAACTAGAAGACATCAAGCAATTTGGGCAGTTGTCGAGTGATGACAGTCAGCAAGACAATGGAGCATTAGACTTGGATGGAGAGCCTAAAATTGAATTGGATACTTTTCTTCAAGAGAGCATGTAGGTTCCTGATTTAACGATTGATTTGGGACAGCCAGAGAATATTGCTAACTTGTTCGATGAACTTCCTCAATTTGTTGATGAAGATGAAGATCTCACATGCATGATAGCATCTATGCCTGGTGATGAGCTAGTATCATATGAAAAGGAAGCATGTGATCAACCCATTCAAGTTAGTGAGACTATTGAAAAGGTTGTAGAAGATAATGCCTTGCGGCCTATGAACTTATTTGATGAGCTGCCCCACTTTGTTGAGGAGGAGTTATATTTTGTCATGGACAAAGAGCATAAGGAACAACAGTTTGAAGATTTGTTTACAGTTATCCAACAGGGATATCATCTCCTTAGTCAAGAAGATCAAACTTTAGTAGCCAATGAACAACCTGCATATTACCTCCAATCAACATCTTTTCAAGGAAAAGATGAAATCTTTAGAGATCAACAAGAGGCCAGCATGGAAGGTTCAAGCTTTTCCCTTACCAGAGGCTGTCCAATCAGGTACTCAGCCTAGATGGAGTCCAATGAGGCACCCATATATGAAGGTAGTGAAAGAAGATATCCAAGATGCACTGACAGCCAAACAAGAGTATGTTCAGTTTACTTATCCTCCTCTAATTGACAATACATATGAATTATTTAGTGAGGTAAGTGAACTTTTTCACCTCTTTCAAGAAGTAGTGCATCATCTTGTTAACTATCTTCCTGTGTCCCATTTTTACTCAGCTGTCCTTAAACATGCCAGTCACTGCATACTAAGAAGAATGGGCAGCTATTTCAGTCATCCTGTAAATGGTTTTGTTTGACTAGTTTCATGCTGGTTAGTGTAGGGTAGGTTTAGATGCAGTTTACGTTCCCTAAGTGTTGTCCCAACACAGTAAATAGTTTCACTTATGTAGTTTTTCCTATTTTCAATAAGTTTCTGAGTGTTCTAATGAGTTACAAATGGGCTACAGCCAATGTACAAGCTACTCTTGGTCTATTTCTGAGTTTTCACCAATGACTCTGTGCCCAATGGATAGGCCTAGGCTACTGGTTTCCTTGTTTAGTAGGCAAACATCCAGCAAAGGTCGCCAGAAATGTTACCCATTTTTCACCTATGGGCTCAATCAGGCGGGGTAACCCGTGCTTTCAGATGTTCTCGAAGACCAAATGGAGGAACACTTGCATCAAGATTACCTATTTTTTAACTTGTTTGCTTCTTGTGCAGTTGCGGGGGAAAATTATGTTTTAAAAATCGGCACGTGGATTAAATGTGGCTCCCACAAGGGTTGAGCCCAGCGTGCAGATGTTCATTTTTATTGGGGGGTCCTCCCTTTTTGTTTTTGCCTTGTTTTCCCCCTTTCCCTTGTGTTTTCCTTTCACTTTATTTTGTTCTGTCATAGGCGGGGTCGGGACAGAATCCGAACTTGGAACTTTTCCAAAAGTTCTAGTTCGTGGTTTGGTTCTGGTCCCGGTTTCGCCGAGCTTGTTTGTTTGTCTTCCCTTTTTTTTCTTTTCTGTGGTCGGGGGTGTTTCCTCCCCTTCTTTTCTTCTTTTTTCGTCCCCTTTTTCGTCGTCCTTGTATATCGTCGGAAGCGAGTTTGGGGAGGAATCCTAACTTGAAACTTGAAGAAAGTTTCAGTGTCGGATTTGTTTCCAACCCCGCCCCCACTGTGTTTTGCTTGGGATTGATTTTCATCCTGATCCCGTTGATGTTTGGGCATCCTTTGGTCTTTGTTTTTGTGTGCCTTAGGTTTTCTTTTCCTTAGGTACTTTTCTTCGTTTTACCGGACTCGGGATCAAAACTGAAACCAAACTTGGAACTTTTCCAAAAAGTTTTGGTTCTTGTTTTTGTTTCAGTTTTGATCCTAGTTTCACCCTTCTTTTCTTTGCTTTTTGGCAGCTGGTGGTCAGGGGATGTCTCCCCCTCTTTGTTCTTCCTTACGTTTTTCTTTTTTCCTTCATCCCTTTGATGTTGCCGGGGGTGGGATCGGAACGAAATCCGAACTTGAAACTTTGGAGAAAGTTTCAGGTCCAGATTTAGTTTCGGTTTTGGTTCCGATGATTCTTTGTTTTTCCCTCGTACCGGATCTGGTCCCAGTTCTGCCTCTTGAGTTTTGCCTTTTACGTCTCTGTGCTTTGGCTCCGTCCCGATCCTGGTTCCACCAACCTTTTTCCTTTCTTCCTTGTTTTTTGTTGGGGGATGCTTTTTCCCAGTTGTCTTTCCCCTTCTCGTCCTTTCCTTCATCTTCTTTTGAGTTTTGTTGAGGGCAGGACCGGGTCAGAATCCGAACCTAAAACTTCAAGAAAGTTTCAGGGACGGATTTGGTCCTAATCCCGGTTCTGTCGGGATTCATCTATTTCTGCTTCCGCCCCCTTTCTCACTCCGGTCCCTGTTCGGTTCTCATCCCGACTCTGACCCCGCCGAAGGGTCCAAGCTCATGGAGAGTGGAGGAGTTCATCGTAAGGTCTCCCCAACCCGATGGTGTCTTGCCGAGATGACTTGAATTCGCCATGACACCTTGCCTTCGGCATAAGTGTCGCCGACTAGATGGGGTCTTGCCGATGGTTTTTTGTAAAAGTGATATAACTCTGGCTGCTCGCCATGAGGTCTTGCCGACCATCGTGTGTCTTGCCGAATGAATTGGCATGTCAGTGTGACTCTAGTCGTCCGCTATGACTTCTCCTCGACATCTAAAGTCTCGCTGACATGCGATCTTTCTGAAGAACCCTTTGATCGCCTTGGGATATACCTGGCACAAATTCGACCAATCAGAAGGCACTAGGGAAAATCACAGGAATTTTGACTGTTCGACTCCCCCCTGCGAACGAGATCAATGGAGCATGATGACATCGCTCTACTCTAAAATCGGAGGTGATCAGCCTGTAATGACGCTTGAAACTAGCGGATAGATCTGATGTTACTTCTCGTAGGGGAGGTAGCCACGAGTCACAATAACAACTGGTGATGTCGGCTACAGAAAGTGGAGAGGCATTAATGACCATGTCGCAAAGCATTCAAGGCGACTTTGACAAAATCCTGAGGGTGGACACGGAGGCTGTGAGTTAATGCGGTCATTGTAAAAGATCTAAAGGCCATGCCCAGGGACGAGCTTTCACCGACATGAGTAGGGAATACGCATTGAATGCCTCATTAACTTCATTCCAAGCACTTCTAGGGCCGATGTGTCCAGGCGCCGACTCATTTTTTTTTTGAAAACCCTAAAGTGGGGGCCGACACTCTTTAGTTGTATATAAGGCATTTTTGCCTTTTTGTAAAGAGTTCGGATTATGCATTTTGGAGAGTTAGTGATTTTTCCTCAAATCCTTTCTCAACTGATGTAGATTTTGTAACTCATTTGGAGTTCTCCTTATGCTTTTTTGAAGTTTGTGACTTTTACAGTCCTTTCTCAGATTAGAAAACTTCTGTAACTCATTCTGGAACATGATATATAAAATTTACTTTGGTTACCATTGATGGTCCAATCTGCCTTCTGGTTCTTGTAAAATATTGTGCATTTTTAGGTGATTGATCAAGCTACTTCGTGAAATCTTTCTTTTCCTTATAGCTTTGTCTAATGTTAGCATGCCTTTCTTTGCAAAAGTAGTATTATGTAGGTTACAAACTATGTTTACTTAATTGCACATAAGCTTTTAATTTGTGAAAATCTGCTTTTCCTTCTTGAAAGTGTGTGCATGTCAAACCTGTTTGTGAAATACTTATGCATAATCTACAGAAACTTGTTGTGCAGTCCCATATCCATCATCAGTATTCAAGTGTAAATTGAGTGTCTCATTGTTCCCATCAGTTTGGTGTATCACCATAGAGTTTAGTTTAATTTTTATGCACTCCTCCCTTTCCATTACAGAATCAGTGGTTTAGGTGATACCAAAGGAAGCTGGCCTTCTCCAGAGGTTGACCTCTGTCTACAAGTGACCCACAGCTTTAGAGGTCTTCCCATGTTACACTGAGGTGTTGAACATTAGGTTCAACAAGGGTGCAATTTCAAGTGATAACAGTGATATCATCTCTTTTTAGAGCTACATTGGCTTGGAAATCTGGCATCAAGTTTTTGGACCTATCTGTCCATTCAATAGAAAAGGCATCAAATAGTTCAATTGTGTCCCACACAACATTTCTATACTATTTTAGCCTCTCTTTTTTTGCAACATATCTTGATTTGATCTATGAAATGATCAACTCAGAGTCTCCAAGAACAATTAGTAATTTTATTTTGTGTTTGATAGCCATATTCAAACCAATTAGCAGTGCTTCATACTTTGCTATGTTATTTGTGCATTCAAATGTCAGCAAGAATGAATACTTAAATGTAGTACCCTTTGATGAGATAAAAACTACTCCTGCTCCATTTCCCTCTTCACTACATGCTTCGTCAAAATACATCTTCCATACACCATGTTGATTCTTGGAAACATGCTTATCAATTGGATCAATATTCACTAGTTCAGACTGGGAAGGCTCTATTATGAAACTTCCAAAATCCACATCACAAAAGTAGTTTAATTGATTTTGAGCAACATAGTCCACAATTTGATTCACCCTTGGCTCTCTATATAGCTTTATCTCTTCACCATTTACTGGTATTGTGGCATAAGAGCATCCAAATTGTACTTTTCCTCCAACTGCTGCAGTCCATTTTCTTGACAAGAGCATCACAAAATGTGGAGGTGTATGAATTATAGTTATGTCAATATTATAAGCTACATGTGGATAAGCAACCAACTTCACTCTGCATCTTTCATAATTCCTACCATTGGGACATGCGTACTATCCATAGCGTAGCATTTACCACCAGTAGTGTCTACCCACATGCCAAGATGTTTCATGACCCCTACAGGCAGGATGTGGATAGCAGCACTTGAATCTATCATAGAATTTCTCACCAACTTGTTATTTATGAGCAGTGTAGTAAGGAATGGATAAATTTGTGGAGGATTCACCAATGCATCTCCAAGAAAAACTTCAGAAACTTTTACTTCTCCCTACTTGCTATTACTGATCTTAGTGGTCGCTTTATTCTCAGAGTTTGTATTTCTATTAGTTCCATTAGATATTAGTTGAAGAGCACTATCCCTATATTTCTTTATTTTCATAATCTCTAATAATGACACATACATCTTTAGCTGGGACAAGGCCTGTGTGAAGTTGAAAGAGGTACTTTCTGTTTTGGTTATCTTCTTTTGTTCCAGTGGATCTCCTTTACTCTCCTCTTTTTCTCTTTTGTTTGTTTGATCAATCTTCTGCTTGTCTTTGGGTGGCTCCTTATTTTCTTCTTAGGGAGTATCTTTTTGTTCATTTCAATTTAGTTCCTTATTTTCCATCCTTTTTGGTTTTTCTTGTACTGCTTCTTTTTCTTTCACAAATACTCCTCTTGGAGCACCTCCATCTGTGTTTATTATTTTTTTCTAAGCCTATAGTTACTTTTCACTTGCTCTACTGCAACAATAGTTAATTCTCTTATCTCTTCCTCTGTAGACCTCCTTATTCTATATTTATTTGACTAAGATGGTGCACAAGGAGGATATGGTTCATCGTTGCTTTCATCATAATAAGAAAATAATTGTTCTTCTGCCATATGAATATTGAACCTTTGGTTATCAACATCATACTCAAAGCCTTCTTCTTCTGAAGATGGATATCCCTTCTCAATTGGATGGAGAGTGTGAGAAGTTAAATATATTGTATGATTCTCTTCTTCATTGTCCACTGGTATTTTTTCTTCTAGTATTGACTGAGCTATAACACAATGATAAGGGGAATGTGGTAGCTTGCAGACTTGACACCAAGGATTATTGTTGACCATGTATGCTCCTCTCTTCTTTAGGGGGTCGAGAGTCTCCTTATTCTTAGGCCTATCAAATATGGGATTTCCATCCTTCTAGTTTGTGTTATATGGCATATCATGCAACTTTGGTCTTTCATTTCTATATGTATTCTCTTGCTTGTTCTGAGGATTGCTAAAATTTTGGGGAACCCTGAGATTATCTCTCTTACCAATCATCTCAACAACCTTTTTGTTGCTCTCAATAGTCAATGTCATCTTTTGTGCTTCAATTAGACTTATAGGGCACCTATTTCTAAGCTCATATCCTATCTTCAGATCAAAGGATTTTACTTAAATACTTAAGGCTACAGAGTCAGTTAGTTTGGACCCAGGTGGTATCTTATTGTGCAATTTGGAGAACCTATGGTTGAAGTCAAAAACTTACTCATTATGATATTTCTGGATACTTATCAGTTCATGCAAGGAAAACTCAGGGGCACACTGATTCCCATATTGCTCTAGAAACTGATTTTGGAAGTCTGATATAGAATTAATTATAGCATCAGGCAAACCATTAAACCAATCCCTTGCCTCTTTAGTTAATGACATTATGAATAACCTCATATTCACATCCTCATGCTCCATACCAATATCTTGAACAAAAGCATTCAAATTTATAATATGTTCTTCAACTAATATCACATTATTCCCAATGAACTTGGGAACCATATTTCTCCAATTACTATCCATTGGTTATGGGTGCAATTGATACCCCGATAGATCAAATTGTCTACATGGGTTTGTAGGATTTTGTGGAGGCAAGTTCAAGGGTGGTGGATTAGGGTAGTATTGGTACCCATATTGAGGCTGATGGTAAGGATTTTGTTGGATGTGTTGTCGGGAGTACATTTTTTGATAGGGAACATGTTGATATTTTGGGGCATATTGTTGACCTGGTGGTGGATAATTTTGGGGAATGTTGCCATATTTTGGATGATGGGGCCTTGGTGGCACATTTTGTTGAGTACGGTGTTGTGGGTTACCCTCTGTATTACATGGAAATCTAGGAGCACCAATAGCCTGAGATGAACCCACGTTAACACCTTGCTTGTGTGGAGGTACATACTTAGGCTATTTTGTTGCCTATATATTTAATTGAGCCAACTGTTGATTCATTGCCTGCCTTTCTTGTATCGTTTGTTGCCTCCTTCTAAGTTATTTCCTATTCCATTCAAGATGTAATTCAATCTCTTGGTTGGTCATACTACTAAAATCATAAGTAGTTTGATCAGTCAGCCCCTTTTTGTCTTCTTCTCCTTGTTGTGATGAAAATTTCCTATCATATTCCTCTTGATTCCATTCTCTTTCTTCTTCTAGTTGTTCTTCAAACTCTTTCACCTTTTGAGGATCCAATTTGAAATTGAGGATATTGTTATTTAAATTTCTTCCTTCATGGGGTGTTGAGGGATTTCCACCATTAGTGTGAAATAGAGAGTTGAATATTATAAAGGGATTCTCTGATGTGTTCACATTATCTTTTGCCTGTTTGGATACTATCTCAATCTTATTTGTATTTTTTCCATGAGGAGATCCATGCTTATATGTCCACCTTTCATTTCTCTTCTTGGGACTCTCCTAGTGTAAATATCTTCTTCCATTCATGTTTTATGATATGGTTATTCTCTGATGTCTATCGTCTATCCTTTCTAATCTGATATTCACTTTATCACTCATAAAATCTCTTTAGAGTTGCATTCATAAGTAGGAGAATAATTTTCTTCCCAGCAGAGTGTTTACCTACTTGATATTTGAACTGAATCTATACTGGAAGGCTTGGGTTTAGAATTGGATCCCCAGTAGAGTCGCCAATCTGTTAGGTCTCAAAAATGTAGGTTAAAAAACCTCAAGAGGTTTCCAAGCTCTTGGTACATTTTAGGCTAATGAACAAGGCCAAATGGTGTATTTGAACCTTCTCTTCAAGCTCTTCTAGACCTAGGTGGGTGTACCTATGCAAATGAAGCGGACTTAAACTATGTGTTTCCTACTTGAGAAATCTATCCACAATGGAAATTGGGAATGGAGAGATGCAAGCCTAATTTGGTATAAATTGTATAAGCAATATCAAAGTGAAGTTCATTAATATGTTTAGTTAATAGATGTATGGTTTTGAAAACATATTTGATAAATTTAAGTGATGAAGTGGGTAAGACTAGTGCCTTGTTGGGTAGATGGAGTCAAATGAAGATCTAGGATGAATGACTTGTATTGGTTGTAACTCAAACTATTTTGCACGCTTATGTTGGTTTATATCTTGTATAAACGTGCAAGAAAGTGATTGACAAACTCTACTTATTGATCCAACTGACACAACCAGGTATTTATGATTTATCAAAAGGATTTTAATCCTTTCTTGAAGGAACCAATTAAATAAATTATGCAGTAACAACAGATGATACCAAACTGGAGACAAAATGGCAATCCTAATTATAAGGCTCTTCTTACTAATCTAAATAACATTTTTAGATTACTGTGATTGACTAGAAGGGTTTTAATTCTTTTAAAGAAACCAATTAATCACACCACACAAGAACAACAAATGTGCCTTGATAAATAAAATAGATCCTTGATACATCGATTTAAATAATAAGGAAATATTAAGTTGGAGACAACCAAATAATTGTATATGTTTAACAAACAATTGATACCAATATGAAGCCACAAAATCATAGATCTTTCATTGATTTCCTCAAAATTATGCTTGCAACATAGTCTTTTGAAATGTAAACATTATGGAATTCTTCTACTATCTATCTATTATCCATATTCACTTTTTCTATTTCCTTCCTATCACTATGTATCTGACTTATATATCAAAACTTTGAAGAAGACAGACCCCTTCGTGAATGTCTTTTTGAAACTAACAACAACTTACAATAATTAAACATAAACAATTAGGCTCTAGCAAGCCACAAATGGATTCTTGTAATATAATCTAAATAATCCTGTCTTAAGTGAGTATCAACATCTTTTGTGGCATTTCTCATAGAGATCTACATGGTTACCATTTTCCCCAAGTGCTCGAATGACTTGTCCAGTGTTGATTCTTCACTTTTGGGTACTTCCAAGGCTTTATGCAACATCATCTTGCACCCTCTTGTCCACTCGTCTCGACCCTTCAACTCTCCATTATCTTCAAATAATGTAATCCCTCCACCTTTTGTAGCATTAGTTAAGCCTGTCGCATCTGCCCGGAGTTCCTCATAATAGTCCTTGTGCTTCTTCACTATATCTTCAGCATTTGTGGTAGCTCCACTATCAGAAACACCTTTCTTTTACATTTCTTGAATTTTATCCTTTATTTAGTCATCTATCCTTTTATGTTCCTGAATTGTAGCATGATTCTTGGAATGGATTGACCATAGCTTATTCATCCAAATCATTAAATTAGCATATATTTTCTAAAATGCTATAGAGATTGTATCAAACCTGGCTTTATTTTCTTAATCATGTTCATATGATCCTTCACCCTTATCCTTTAGTTGTGAACTCTCCCCTTAATTCAGCAACTTAGTAGATTCCTTGAATGTACTTTTGGTGTTATGTTTGCAATAGATTCTCTTATTTATTTCCCTTTTTGTTTGTAAAAGAAGGATCTAAATTCTAGGGACTTTACAAACTCATCATCAGAAACAAAGTGTCTATAAGCTATCTGCCTCGTGCTTGTATCAGAACCCTCTTCAATTTCTTGCTCTCTAAGGGGAGACTTATAATCCTCAATTCTCAATTTGGAAATTTTATTAGTTGGTCCCCGAGATTATTTATCATCAAATGGTTCCTCACCAGAGGATAATAACACTGCTTCTTGTATTTCTTTTATCCTCTATTCTACCCCGTTGTTATATTCATCAATAGCCTTTTTAGCTTCCCTCTCTTCCATGTTCCCGATCAGGTCATCATATGGATAGGGTATATGATCATACCAACCAAAGTTGACCTTTTTTTCTGGAAAAATCAATGTATCCTTCTAGATCAAATCCTTTCCTTGGTGGATCCCTTTTCAAATTGAAGTGCAATAGCTTGTCCAAAATTAAGTCATACCCCTATTTTGACAATACAGTGAAATCTCCGAAGCACAAAGTACTTGGCATGAATGCCTGCTTCCCAAAAGCACCTAGATTCATAACACTCGAGTAATCCATTTGTCTAACAATCTCCAAGAATGCAATTCTATCTAGTACTGTCCTTGGCAAAATAAGTCGTGTATTTGTAAAACCATAAACCCCAATCATGGTGGCATCCACATAACAATACTAATCCCCCCTATTGTGATCAACAGTTATAGGTCCATTGAAATCCTTCGGCCTATGGAACCTCTTAATTTCATCAGATAATGATTGATCACAAGGATAGTTGAAAAATCTATATAATGTCTTGACAAAATACTCCTCAAAATGAACATAATTGGAGTTGACAAATCTGCTATCCCAAATAGCAATCCATAATTGTATTGGTAGTGGTTTACCCTCTTTTTCAAATTGTGCAACCCTTAATTCCTTTGGCCACATCCCCATTTCTTGCCCGTAATACATTATTATATGCATGAAAATGGAATA